>JAUCMO010000106.1:0-260000 GCA_032399605.1 Melipona beecheii
GGTGACTACGCACGGGTCTCATTATTATGTTTTGTTAATCAGTACTTATATATATTTATCACACGGGTCACTACTTGTATTGAATTTATGTAATTTCGTTTTCAGGACGCAAGATGTTTGTAAAATAAGGAATAATTGTTTCATCAGTCTAACGACCAATTTAGGAAATTTATCAAATATTCTTGTTTGTCAAATTAATAGCAAAAGACTAAATTATTTTCCTAATTATAAATTCAAAGAGAAGTACTGGAATCATTTAATAATATTTAATTGGCAATGGTATTATAGGGCTTATAATCTATTTACATGCAGAAATATAACGTATATTATGATAATTATTGAACAATGGTTACTATCAAAGTATATCTTGTGCAACTACGATACGAGTCATATCGGTTAAACTCGTATTTATGTTCAAATAATCATGATGATAGTGAAAATAATTGAATAATTATAATAGTAATTAAAACAATTCGTTAGTGATCTGAAACAGTTATTTAAAGTTTCTTAGAAATGTATTAGTAGCCCGATTACTACAAATGATTAATTTAAAATTTTTAATAATTGTTGGAAATGTTGTAGAAGAGAATTTGTTATTTAATTGTTATAAATAAATTATTAGAAATATTAAATAATGTTTAAACAATTGTAAAAAAAATTGATTGTTTAATTTTGCAAATAAATTATTTGAAATATTAGATAATGTTTAAACAATTATAAAAGAGAATTTATTGTTTAATCGATACAAGTATGTTATTAGAAATATTAATTAATGTTTAAACAATTAGAATATTCAGAAATATTATTTAAAAATTGACTTTTAAAATTTGCTTCGATCCGAACACAACGAAAATCCGATTTGTACTGAACTTTTATTTACATACCGATGGAAATATATCTGATCGCGTTAATCGATCGAAGGGTGGGGCGGGCTGTTTATTAAAATTTCGTACAAACGGATTAGTGACTCGATCGCTACATATAATCAATCGAACATTTTAAATATGTAGTTGTTGGAAATGTTATAAAAGAGAATATATTGTTTAATTGTTACAAATAAATTATTAGAAATATTAAATTATCTTTAAACAATTATAGAAGAAAATTTATTGTTTAATTGTTGCAAGTAAATTATTAGAAGTGTTATATAATGTTTAAACAATTATAAAAGAGAATTTATTGTTTAATTGATACAAGTAAATTATTATTAGAAATATTAGATGATGTTTTAAACAATTATATAAAAGAGAATTTATTGTTTAATTGTTGCAAATGAATTATTGGAAATATTAGATGATGTTTAAACAATTATAAAAAGAGAATTTATTGTTTAATCGATACAAGTATGTTATTAGAAATATTAATTAATGTTTTAAACAATTAGAATATTCAGAAATATTATTTAAAAATTGACTTTTTAAAATTTGCTTCGATCCGAACACAACGAAAATCCGATTTGTACTGAACTTTTATTTACATACCGATGGAAATATATCTGATCGCGTTAATCGATCGAAAAGGTGGGGCGGGCTGTTTATTAAAATTTCGTACAAACGGATTAGTGACTCGATCGCTACATATAATCAATCGAACATTTTAAATATGTAGTTGTTGGAAATGTTATAAAAGAGAATATATTGTTTAATTGTTACAAATAAATTATTAGAAATATTAAATTATCTTTAAACAATTATAAAAGAAAATTTATTGTTTAATTGTTGCAAGTAAATTATTAGAAGTGTTATATAATGTTTAAACAATTATAAAAGAGAATTTATTGTTTAATTGTTACAAATGAATTATTGGAAATATTAGATGATGTTTAAACAATTATAAAAGAGAATTTATTGTTTAATCGATACAAGTATGTTATTAGGAATATTAGTTAATGCTTAAACAATTAGAATTTTCGGAAATATTATTTAAAAATTCACTTTGAAAGTTTAATCGATGTACACACGAGAGTAGCTGGGGTGGAAAAGTACCTCAGTGGGACTTAGTAATGTCAATCGTGTTAGGAAGGAACGTTCATTCAGAAAGAATTCGATCGTACAACTGTTATCTTTCTTTCCCTCTCTGTTATTCGTGCCAATTAAAATGACAGAATTATCAGAGCGAACGAGATTCTAGTATAAATCTTCCAAAATTAGTCAGACACATCGATTATATCCATTATACTCTATACATTCAATCAGTGACTCGTTACTGTTCATTTTCTTCGTACCAAGTGAAGTCACAGAAAAAACATTATTAGAAGAACAATATTTCATTAGGAACCAATCAGATACATAAAGGCAATCATTTGGATTTTAATCAATCCGAGTGAAACAAACGTTGGAATTACTGACGCGTTGTACAATGTCCCAAATTGCCGAGATACGTGTACTTGATCGTTCGACAGAGCAAAGGCAGGGAAGTGGACGCGTCCAAAGGCATTAATCAGCTAGGAGAGGTCGTCTACGAACGATAGCATAAAGCAACGGACGAGGGAGAGCAAGAAATGGCCTTTACTTCCCCCTTCTCCTCCGTTTTCCATCGGCGTGCGTGGGGCTGTGTGTGCACGTGAACGTGTCCCTTTCACATGGATGTGTGTTGCAAGGCAAACGAGGTTGTCGTGGGTGGAGCGTGCATTACCCTTGCAACTAATCCCATTTCTCAATGGTACATGCATCACTCACCGCTCCTGACTAATCGTCCTTTCGAGGAGGCGAGCGTCGTTCTCGCGTAAATTGAGCAATAACGGTATAACGCGGGTCTCGACGATAATTCTCGTGCTACGACGCAGCCAACTGTAACCAGGGTATTTCCGTAAATATTCGCGTTTCCTCCGGACTATCGCTCGTTGTTCGATCTTTCGACCTTGCTTCGAAGGATCGGACAATTCGGGACACGTGTTCTCGTGTAACGCGTTGCAAGGTTGGAAAATTCGGTGATAGTGCAACTTCTGAATTAACAGCGGGGCCAGGTTACTGTCGAAATGAAGATGTTGTACGAAACGAGTGGGGAAAAGTTGGAAAGAGTTGCCCACGAGCAGCGACGGCAAAGACGCTGAGAGCACATTTTATAAGCGAACCTTTAAATACGAACCTTAAATTACACGCCCGGAGTGACCGGGAATAGAGAAAAAACAGAGCTGGAACGTGTAACGTGTTACATTTTTTCATAATCGAAATGGACGAGCTAAAATTTCATTACAGAGCCGATGGCCGTGTAAATCGATTAATATTCTCATAACGTTCGCCCGTTCTAATTCAATTTTGCATAAATATCGAACGACGTGGGATTAATTACCCTGCTAGCATTTAAACTTAAATTAATTGATAATCAATAGCCGATGGAATTATTAGGCAATTTGGTCGGCACGGAAGCCTGACAAAATTCAGGCTGGCTCTAATTAATTCAAGCAAACGTTAATTCGCCGACGTATCGCACCGTTCGATGTCTCTTGCGCGCGTCTCTCGATTTCTCGTCAATTTCGATTTCTCTCTCGCGTCCCTTTCACGAGTCGTAGGTCAATTATCGGCAATTATTGAACGGTCACGAGAACGATCGTGTTCGCTCTTTCTCTAGAAATCGTGACTACTAACTAGCAAGAGACAAAGAAAGAAAATAAAAACACTGATCAAGAAAAACTATCGACTCTCTCAGGCTTCGCGTCACGTTTCGTCGTATCGTAATTAGAAACGTTGCGCGTCTCTAGAATGTTTCGAAACACGCGCGCGCGCGCGCGAGAGAGAGAGAGAAAAAGAGAGAGAGAGAGGGCATACACATTTCGTGAACAATTCGTTGGAAGCTAGAAGCGTCACAGCACGTCCGATGCAAATCTGCACGCGATATTGCTATCTGGCGAGTAATGTCGCGCAGATACGCGTGCCGTATCCAAAACTTTCGAATAGTTTCCTCGACAGTCTAACGCGAATGTCGTTTGCATACTTGGCCGATGTCCGCCAACATCTTCGTGAACAATCGTCGCTGTGCACTGTGTTCGACACGTGTGAATAATGCGCATCGATGTCGCTGTTGCGCACACGTGCCATTGAGCCGGCAGCTTCCGGTTCATTTGGACGCGGCAACCGGTTTTCAAACTTGTTCAAGTCGATGAAACTTTCTTACGCGGTGCTGCCGTAGACGTAGCGATTTAACTTTTTGGCGACATAATGGAGTGACGTAGAATTCGGGATGAATAATTTAGGGAGAGATCGAGGAGTTTTGAGAAATGGTAAATGTGAGAGACAAAAGTATTCCTACTTTGTACAATTGGAATGTATTTGGAAGTAATTTCTGTATACGTTATTGTTCATAAGCGTCTGATCACTGGATGAAATTTTTTTATTCGCGATATTTATATGTGTTGGGTTATTTATATAGGATAAAAAATTACACTGGAAAGTTCTAGTTTAAGTAATAATATATTTTGTAATAAATAATGGTGATCGAATACTAATGAACGGTGGTGTAGGTAACTATACTATATTGCGCATAACATGTACAGTAATAAAAGTAAACAGATGTTAATTGAATTATTTCTAAAAAGACAAGTTTCGCGTATTGATAACATTTCATGGAAATTAAAATATTCGTGCCACATTATCAATTAACGTCCTTGTTATGGTTAATATTTCACGAGTTTCTCACTCTCTCTCTCTCTCTAAATAACTACATTAATACATTACAATAAAATTTTGTTGATATGCAAACATTTGAATCGATAGAAAACAAATTACAGGCGCGATCGCTCGGTAGATCTACCAGACAACGCCACTCCTACCCCACACCCTCTAGCGAATCACGTGACCCAAATCAACCAATCGCTAATTTTCGTTGCATTAGCGTTGCACCTGAAGAGGCCTCTGGTTCTCTGGTTACCCCCGCTAAAATCACTTTCAGTGATAAAAAGGAAACAGGAATTACTTCTAGACAGGACTCCGATAGAAAGAAGCGGAAATGAGACGCAGCTTCCTTCGATTAAATCGAGAATAAAACGGCGGAGATAATATCGGAAGGAAATTGATATAAGCAGAGAGGATACCGACAGATACGACCGACGCGGAGAATCGAAGATGGCGCGTTTGCATTTTTTATTTCACGTAATCCATATCGTTGCGCCTCTCGCATCAAACTTTCCTTTGCGTTTCCGTATATCAATTCAGAATCGTCGGCCGGAGCGAAATGCAAAGAGTCACGGATTTATGCGTCCGATATGTTGGCTGTCGGTGTTCGTTCAGCTGTTTGTCGTAAGCCAGAGCTAGGGACAGAGTCTTATGGTACTCCACGGGCTGGCCGAACTTCCCTATGCATGGCTCCCTTAAGATTCACACAGTAATCTCACGTACCGACTTACATAATACAACGGCAAACTTGGCAATTACGCGAGCACGAATCAGTTGAAACTGTTGATTGCTACTTTCCAGATGTACTAGTCTGTCGAACAAGCTGTACCGGCGGATAGGGACCAGACTGACCCAACTCCTTCCGCCGTTGTTTAGCATAACAGGCAAATAACGACAATCGCGCGATGCTTGCGCGAAAACTTGCTGATTCTGCAGTTTGGAATAACGTTTGCGAACGATACCGCGTTTATTTGCATACGGAGGCCACAGAGAAGCGCATAATTGGTCTGTCTCGCGTTAGCTTTTTAATCCTAACGTTGATACGTTTGACACAGTTGGAAAGAAGATTTGTTAAATTTACAGACATCAATTTTTTTGGCGAGTTGACCGTTGATAGATCAATGGCACAACGTTGTGGCAACGGGATATTTTTATAGTGTTCAGAAAAGGGAAAAGAAAGAAGAAAGGAAGGGAAAAAGAGACGAAAGAAATGGGAAGGAAAATAAAAGGAGCAGTAGAAAAGACGAAGAGAATGAAAAAAAGAAAGAAATTCTTAGAATTAATAGCAACTTTAGTCCCTACTAAGATTCAGGTAGAACTTAATATTTACTTGATAGATACTCGTCTGCGAATTATCGCTGTAAAATATGTACGTACGAGATCATTTTTTTAAGGATAAAATCGATCGACTGACGCTGCGTTAGAAATTCTCAATTTTAATCCTGCGCTTTTTTCAACGTTGCATTAGAAAATTCTTAATTTCAATTTCACGTTCGAAAAAACAGACGGAATGGCTGCATCCTCCCTGTCCTCATTCTACTTAAAATTGTTTCGGTGAAAGAAACCGAGTGCCGATCCTGAAATGCACACACAGACACACACAGACACAGAATGGTAAAATTTTCCACGACTTTCAATATTCTATGCTCTCTGAAGCAGCAGTTTCCACGTTGTATCAACATTTATGCAATATGATTATTGAGTAACTTGCACGAGAGTTAGCGAGCGGCGCACACGGCGCACCACTGAATCGTTTACGCCAGTTATAAAACGCCGTTGTTATCTGCTTGCTTGTGCTCCCTGTTTCTCTTTCGTGGTTTCTTGTTATTGCACCGGTGGAACGAGAATATTATTATTCCGCCTTTTCTTTCGTCGTGCAACGCTAACGATTGTCGGGGAATTGCGAC
Source organism: Melipona beecheii (assembly GCA_032399605.1). Classification (NCBI taxonomy): domain Eukaryota; kingdom Metazoa; phylum Arthropoda; class Insecta; order Hymenoptera; family Apidae; genus Melipona; species Melipona beecheii. Next base: position 6,518 of record JAUCMO010000106.1, read on the forward strand.
GGTTCGAAACGTCCGAGAGATCGCGTTTCAACGCGACTGTCGAATACTTCCGAGGAAAATTCCAATCTATCGATCGATCGACTCGTTTCTCGTTCGTTTATTAATCACCGCTGTTTTCATAATTGTTCAGCCGGATAATCTTTTGTCCAAGTCGAATGACAGCTGGCTCGAATTATTTTATTTCAAGCTGACTTCGATCAAATTAAACGGGACAAACATTTAAATTATTACCGATGCGTTATTCGATGTTACAATTCTATTACGTATTATTTTATTTGACGATTTCAATCGAATTGAATGAAGCGGACGTTAAAATTATTACCGATGCATCATGTTTCGAACTAACGTTGTAAACTCGAACTCGAGTGATTAGAAACGGTCTGAAGGTGTTAATCGGAAAAACAGTCGTTCGTAAAATTTAGAGAGAAAATGTTCACTGAACGCGATGGGAATATTTATAATTGTCACGTACGTTCTTCGTATCAAGTGAAATTACAGGTTCATTAATTGAACAAGACGCGAGTAGAAGCGTTCAGAACTAATCAGACGCGTGATATAAATGTAATTATCACAATATAATTGATTTCAGTCAAATCAACCCTGACCAACTTCGATATTTCAACGACCATTGAACAGCTTGATTCGAAGAATATTGAACCTTGCACTAATTGCTAATTATTATACATTGTCGATTGCAATGGTGGATTTTCCCATTTTCTTTTTCTAATCAAAAACAGTTCCATGTAGCGCAAGAATTTGAAAAGTTCTTATTCTATATGTGTATTCTTTAAAATATGTTAATCTGTCGATCGGTCGATTCCTTCTCATTCGTCACTAATTATCCCTGTTTTCGAATTCGTGTAATGTTTCATTCGAGTCGAGTGACGATCGGTATTCGACTAACGTTTGACACGAATCACTTCAACGAGATTTGTTTCATGCTGCTTCCAAGATACTCGTCCAAATATGGTGGATATTCGTTTCAACCTAATGAACTCCTCTAATTACAATACACTCGGCCTGAATACATGAAAACTGCACCAATCGAGGGAACACCGTTCGAACGGTCACGTTGGTTCCGACGCTTTTTATCGATCTTTTTAATGGGACGAATCCCGAATTGGCTTCTCGGTAATGCAAATCAGTGATGCGGCTGGTGGCTTGGCCGCTTAAACGGTGCCGAGCTTGAAAAAAACTATTTTTCCAAGGGGGAAACGAACGAGGTACCAAGGGCGGTATTTCTTGAGGAAACAGCGAGGCTCCGCGTGTTTTAAGTAGTTTTTCCCATCGAGTTAAAGCCTCGCTCCTTGCCGTTGCCGGTTTTGCGCCATTATGGAAATTCATTAAATCCCGGCCAATCCGAATTCGTCGCTACCTCTGAATGTAAATTTTCAACCTACCGATTCCGTAATTACTTTCGCATAATGGGCATTTATATGTATTACGCATTCGCCGGAATGTTAAATGTCCGTCGTTCGCGCGTATAAATATGTATGACTCCTTCTTTCGTTTTTCTCTTCCTCGCGGCCGCTGTTACGCGCTTTTAACGGGGTTTACGTTATAGAGTAACGTGCGTTATTGTCTTCGTTGGCTGCATAACAATTTATCCGGTGAAAATCATGGAAAGCCTCTGCAGCATCGCGTGACTGGAACGTTACACACATGGATACGTGTACGTTTGAAAATTTCATTTCGTTTGCGCTTGTTGCTTGTCTATTGCGTTTCATTTACATTATTGTTATTCCCGATTATTAGTAATTTTAAATCAGAGCAAATAGTTGTAATCAGTGTAAATCACATCTCGTTAAAAGCAACCATTGTGCCACGGTAAATATCCTCTCGCATAATGTGATCGTTATGATGCAATTACACACGCATTATATAACTAATCTGTTTCGTTTCGACGAAAGAGAGAAAAAAGAAAGAGAATAGAAATTGACATCCTCTAGGCAGTACAATTGACTGGTAATTTTTCATCCTGTGGTGCAAACCTGGTGAAATTCTGGTTAGAGAGCATCGAAGAGTAACGTCGAAATTTTTTTCCACGCTCCGCGGCAAATCATCGTTCGTCTAAATCATGCGTTACATACATCGCGCGAAATGAGTATTACTACAGCGATATGGTAATTAACGTGTCGTTGTAATTTAATTAACGCTCGCCGGCAATACATGATAACATTACCAATTTGGTTGCATTAGCTCGCCCTTTGACATCGCGGTATTAGTTGCTAAAAGTATGATAGCCGGGCGCGCTTCGAGTCTCGTTATTTCGCGTACAAAACATTGACAATCAGCTCGATACATAAATTGATTAAAGATCATCTCTCTCTCTCTCTCTCTCTCTCTCTTTCGTTCGAATGGTATCGCAGTATTTACATGTATGTGGTTGTTGCAAATAAAAGGATAAAATTCTGACTTATCCTTTCATCTTGACCGTAATGAAACAACGTTGCGTAAGTGTCATAATTATATTCTCCATTCCGTTGTGGTCGATAATTTCGTACTTCATTGTTTATGTTCGTACTCCGTAAACTGAACTCTTTCAACAGCTAACGGATCGTCTGTTCTCTCAATACAGTTCCTCGAGAACCTGTATTAACGTTACGAGCAACTTTTACTTTGTTGGCTCCAAGTTCCAAGTTTTCCAGAGTACCCGCTCGAAATTTGATGATCATTCACGGTTCGTTCTGATAGATTATCCAACTTTTTGGTAACAGAACAGTCGACAAAACACCGATCGTGTTAATTTGTTAAAGACTCAGCAACTCTCGAGTTTCGAGCTTCGACTCGACGTCTGACGAATATTATTCAGCAGCGATCTTCAATCTCTAGGCACTGGATTGTTCTATCACGCTTGTGAATTCGGTGAAATTTCGCATGCAACAATCTAATAATATTTCCGACTCTGCTAGTTCTCCGCTTGATTCCCGATGTTACCTTTCGACTTTACCGCTAACATTGTTTTCCCGCGGAGAAGTCAGATCGAAGTTTATCTTCTTACACGCGATCCAGGTCGAGCGGAGAAACTTTTCAGAATAGAGCAACTTCTCTAAACTCGGGCGGGAACCTCGATGGTTTTCGGTTCGTACCGGAGAAATTGCGTCTCCGGTTAAAAGTCGCGCCGTTCGTTATCTCGGAAATGACATTTTTCTCATTTTTCTCATTTTTCGTCGACATAAGTGTGGGCAGGGTTACTCGAGTTCAACGTTTTAAAATTCAATCTCCAACTTTCCACAGGAATGACCTGTTGTATGGTGTCAGACGCCGTTGATCTTTAATACAGTAACGGGGAAATACTAAACTGAATTACGAGAATATGAACGTCGAACAAAACCTTTTCTGTTTTTGATTGGAAACTGGCAGAAAACTGTAATAACAGAAACAATATATTTCGTTCCCTCCGTCCTTGATCCTGATATAACGTGAGAGACGCATATTCGGGACGCAGTATCGTTAGGCCCATAAAGTAATTGCCAATAACCATAAAACACCTTACCTTCGCAAAGAGAGTCGGCCCAAACTAGAACTGCAGTCCAGAAAATAGTTCCGTAAGTACGACCTACAGCATTTGACGCGTAACAAACACTCGACCACCCTCACCGTGGATTTCCAAAAATTTAAATTTATCAGAAACGGGGGAGGATTTGGCCCGTAGGTTACCTGCACTTTTATTACGACGATTGTTACGTAACTGAAAATATTAGCATTGGAAGAACTTTCTTTTCTACCGACGAGCAAAAGTCACATTTGCGTGGCGAGTTATGACCGTCGAGCTGTTAATCCATGTACTGCGCCGAGCTAGTATATCTTGTTAAAATACGACAATGACGTACAGAGATACACACTTGATGCGAGCTGTAGTTTTATTATGATAATTATCGCTGGAAATATTAACATCGGGGGAAACTTGTGCGCGCGAAATGCGTATAATATACAGAAGCAGATATAAAAAATATCCAAAGTAAAGTGCCTGTTGCAACTAACGAAAAAGCTTTGCTTAAAAATTCTCATTTTTGCATGGTGATACATTGTTGTGTTCCAAGACACGCCAGATACGTTAAATTTTCTTTTCCGAGGAGTATAAAACGCGAGATGAACGCGGTGTCTTGTTACACCAGCTCCTGTGCCACTCGCTCTTTCCGACTTTCTCTTCTTACGTAATTATTTCTGCTGTTTCCACGTTTGTACGTCCTAGAAAAAAGCATTTGAAAAGCCTGGGGGAAAAGGTAGAATCTCAAAAATTGCAACGCAGTTAATTCAACCCTGTTGTCGCTGACTGTGGTCGCTAAGGTTCTCGAGATCCCCGAGAAATTATTCGCGCACAAGCGCAACGATTCGATTGGAAATATTTTGCCGAGTGGAAAAATAATCCTACCAACTGTCCAACTTACCCTAATTTCCTTCGGCGAGCGAAGCGAGGCCCATCGCGCCGCGATGAAAAGCGTCGAAAGCAACGACTGCTGCGCGAAATTACCAGGTTTCATCAATCTTTCGCTGCCGATCGCGAGATAAAGCCGTGCACACAGGGGAAAAGCGTTCGACAGTCGATAACCACTTCATCAGCGGGAATTAATCCTGCACGCGTTGCTTTCAATGTCTCATTAGTTACATTATCACGGTGACATCCGCGTGCACAAACGCGGGCCAGCTTTCTCCGTGATGAATGATTGAAATCAGCGGAACGTTAACCATGAAAGGAGAGTCGACCTCGATCGATAGGCTATCCGCGGGCTTAGACAATAATTAGGTGAAAACATCGAGCCCTCCCTCCGATCGGATTATCGATTGTACCGTGAGCACGGTTGCATGTAAACCTCGCGCACGATTAGCTCGAAACACGTAAGGGAATCCTGGTTACAACGTAATATGTGGCTCTCGTTGCGTTACATCGCTGCGATTATTATGTGACACACCTGTCCCGTGAAGTTTAGTTCCCTCTTGTCGCAGTGTTTCTCAGTTTACTGGCGCTTCGAGGCGCTCGATCGAGCCGCGGTAACACGAGGCTGATACGAGGCTGATACGAGGCGTCGTTACGAAAGTAATAATTTCGAAACGATTAAAACGATTGGACGGCTTTCAGATACTTTCATTTTAACGCTGCCTGCTAACCTCGAGTCGTCCGTCATTTCTCCTGGTAATTTCGTGAATTTTTTTAACTTTGTACTTATTATTATCCGTAGAGTGTAAAATAGAGTTACATGTCGTAAAATCTTGCAGATTTTCTTTTTAACATAAGCGAAAACTTACGTTCGTTGCCACACTGCGTACAAGTCTTTCAATTTCTTGCACTTTAAATTATATCCGACGTAAATTTCACACTTTGGCTGTCCATTTTTACAGCTTTATCTTTTCTCGCTATGAACAGAATATTGTGATAAAAGCGAGAACAGCAATGGCGTTTTTTCAATTATCGATCGTAAATTTCGTCAAAACAACGTCAACGTCAATTTTCCTCTTAAAAATTGAAAATTTCCCCCATCGAGAATTTCCTTCGACACCGATTTCTCCCCCGCGGAATTCCAAGTGTACGAACAACAGACGAAATTAAATAAACAACGATCGAAAATTTCTCCGACGATCTACCAGGGGAAAGAAAAAAAGACCGACTCTCGCCGAGAGATCTCGTCGTTATATTATTCCCCCTCCTAACTCCCCCGCGCGCGATTCATTTTCGTGGAAGTAAAAAACGAGAAACGCGGGATTAATTAAAATGATTGGAAAACCATTGAAAATCGATGTAACCCGGTGAAAAGCTCCGGTCGATCGAGAGAGCTGCGCGCAAAGTCAACTCGACGCAAACCGATACGAAGACTATTATTAAATCTATTATTTCTGCGTTATATATGTTTTAGCGCCGGTCCTCTTTGCAACGCCGATACTGCAGAAACGCGCGTAGCGCGTTTGTAATTCATCGCGTTTCGAATCTAATAAATCGAGCCGAATTACATTTGCAATACCGGTGTTCCGCGATTTCGCGAAAACATCATACGTCGGCGAACGTTTGTTACCGAACAAGAGAAATACGGTCGAATATCTATTCGTTCGAATTACTTTTACGCCGTTTATTTCGAATTGAAGCATTTACTGCCGGCCGTGGTACCCATTCCGAACTACGTGCATGCGCGTGGTTTATTCGATTATTAAACGTTATTTTTTACTCGTCGATGATCGTAGAAACACATCGTTGCGTGTCGTACGTAAATCTTTTAATGAAGCAGCGGAACGTATCGGACGTATCGCGCTGATATCGAGCAACCCGTCGTTCGTAAACTTTCGAAGAAATTTGTGATTTTGTAGAAATCGTTATTGAAGGAAATTCACTTTCAATCCTCTGGCGAGGATTGAAATCCATTTTTCTGCAACAGGGATCGTGAATTGAATTTTTGAATTATGATTATGAATTTTTCAGATCCTCTTTACGCGTTACATTACATTAACGATGCAAAAATGGATTTTAGGATATCAGATTTATCGAAACTCGGCGGGGAAAATATATATTTCACGTTCGGGGAAAGAATTAACCAATTTGCCGATACATTGGCCATTACGAATGTTTAAATCTGAAATTAACTTTAAACTGACACCAAATACTAGAAATTAGTGTCAGATGGAAGATAATGAACTTTTACGTCTCGTTAACGCGTAATCTGGTATGATTTCTGTCTCAGGGTCTTTAAGATGAGACTGACGAGGGATACGAGCTTGTTCGACGAGAACGTGGTCTTCGAGGGATCGAACGGCCGGCAAATTGCTTTCGATCCATTGCACGCCTACAGCGGAACCCTCGAGGGTAAGTGAGCAACGAGTTTGTTGGAATTTTTTTCAGCGGGGGAGGAGCGTCGCGAATGAACAGCCGCGACCGTTAATAGCGCGAGGGTAATTCATTAAAACGGGAACGGTGTTTCGATGTGAAAATTGCTATGAAATATAGAAAAAAAGAAAAGAAAGAAAAAATGAAGCGGAAGAGTCTTGATTCTCAACGTTTCTAAAAAAAAAAAAAAAAAAAAAAAGGGAAAAGTTGGGCTCATTGTCGAGCGAAAATTGTCAGAATTGCACGGATCTCGATGTCAAAGCGGAATGAAATAATAATCGCGAGGACTCGCTGTTTCCACGAGAGATTACATTATCGCTCGACGAAATATTATTACGTCCCAGGAGAGAAATATATTAAAAAAAAAAAAAAAAGAAATCTCTCCGGTTCCATTTAGCTTAAAAGTGAACAATTTTCGTTACCGTTGGCAACTCGTTGGCATAATTCAATTATTCGTTCGCTGGTTACCGCGAATATTTCAACTCGGTCTGCTTTCAACAATTTGCGGTTCATTTCCCTCGGAATTTCTTTTCGTAGTTTTCATATATATTTAAACGTACGAAAATAAAAAGAAAGAAACAGAAAGAGAAAAAAATACAGAGGGGAAAAAGAACATAATAATAACGGAGAAAGATAGTGAGGTGTACGGTAACCAACAGGGGAGGATCGGAGCTTCGAACCGGACGCAACCAACGAGAAATTCACGCGCTACCTCTAATGAAAGCACTTCGCGCTTATTTCTGAATCTTTGCCGGCGGTTAGAGGGAGGGGGAAAAAAGCGGCGAATTCCGGTTGGTCGGCGGTGAAAGAGCCACTAGACGATTCCCTTTCTTTCGTTGCCAAGATTCTGCCAGTGAAATTAAAATGCAGACACGAATCGATTCGCCATAGTGTGGCTCGGAATTCTCAGCCGGTTTTCGCCCGGTGAAATATCGCGACGATATTAAGCTGCATGTATGTACGTACATATATATATTCGTATATATATATATATATATACGGATCTGGTTCGCGAGGATTCATCGGCGAGTGCCGGTCAGATAGATCGATAGGTAGTTGGAAACTGTCGGCATTAAAGATGACAGGGTTGAAGATATCGCGCTTAAAAAATTCTAGACACACAGTCCAGCCAACAAATAATCGAAATTGAAGCGTCGTTAAAGATATTTAACCGAGACGTCTAGTCGTTTGTCGACGTGTTTCATTTTCTATCAACGCACATCGGGGCAGGAGCACATACACGACAGAGCAAGCTGCGATATTTTTTAATACAATGCAGCGTCAGTTGTCGCGAGCAGATGGCACCGAGGACATCGAGATTTGAGTCACGCGGACGTTTCTCGCGTGTTTTATTCGATTACATCAATTTCAAAGTCCCTCTCTCTCTCTCTCTCTTTCTATTTGCTCCCTTTTCCGAACGCACGAGCGAACGCGTAACGAAATTTCAATAACGTGTAACATAATTACACCGGCGCGACCGTTCGAATATCGAAATCGTTGACGAAAAGCGCGCTCGATTCGTTCCGACGGTGGTACGTTCCGGACGTTTCGCCGGTGCTTTCGAATTGATCGGCGAACGAGCGACAAAATTCTTTAATGAATCACGAGCGAAATTCGCGACCAATGAATTTCACTGAACGCACACGCGACGACTTATTCCTTTCCTCGGTATATCCTTTCTTTTTTCTCGCAGCCTATCCTCCACCTCCCTTGCATATTCCTCGTTTTGCACCCCCGAGCGAGTACCTTTTTTTTCCTCGCCTCGTTCTTTGTTTATTCCACTTTTTTCTCTTTCTAATTCTCTCTTTCTCTCTTTCTATCTTTTTGTCTCTCTTCGTTCTTTTTTCATTTTTTTTTTTTTTATTTTGCGTATCTCTCTGCTTCTATTCCATACTCTTTCCCCTGCCGCCCCTCTGATCCTCCGCTCGCCCCACCTTTTTACGTTTGTTACCTCTCTCGTGTGGCAACGATACAGCAAGCCAAGTGGGTTATTGGATGGTTTCCAATATGCCGGCTCGCTCGACCACTGCGGTACTTTATGCGCCCTCGTATCATTTCCACGGTTTTTACGAGGTGACGTTACCCCCCTCCACCCCTCCCGCCTCCGAGGTCAGAGTGGCTCGTTGACAGGCTTGGATAATTTTTAAGAAATTTGCGAGCTGCTACTTGAGAGAGAGAGAGAGAGAGAGAGAGGGAGCTTTAGTAGACGACGAGACCAAAACTTTGCGAAAATTTTTAATTAACTTTGAGATACTGGAAACGCTTATCGACGACTATATTTTATACCATGATGACTAGAATTAGCGGCAAGAGAAATTTGTGAAACGTTTCATCTGAGTTTTGTTTTTTTAGTATATTGATGGCCAACGTTCTGCTGAAAAGATATCGTTTTATCGAACAACATTGAGTCTCGAACATAATTTTACCCTTTCGGCTATCAATGTGTTAATTGTATCGACGAAAATATGAATTAGATTCATAGTAGAGTAGATTTTTAATACTTGTCTACAGTACTCGCCAATCACAGTCTATCTTTTACTTATTTTATAATTTTTCCCACGTGCGTTCAATGGTACATTAAAAATTGCGCAGATATGTGTAGCAATTCACAATAATGTACCACATCGTCCAGTCCAAATCAACCTGAATCAACGTTCTCTCGTCACTACGATGGTGTACTGTCTTCGAATAAATCCTAACTTTGATTTCGGAGAGGATTGTGCTCTCGTTTTTCGCGAATTTCGCGTATTTAATTTGACTCCCCGTGCGCAATTCTCTTCCAAATTGTGAAAGTGAAAAATTTTTTTCTGCATGAAAAAACGGAGATTTCATTTTACTGTAGCATTTGAACAAAGTGTCGTATAAATATATATCTCGAGCCATTTTTGATAAATAATGCAGTAAATCTAGTAAAAGGTGCTTAAAAAGTATGAGGATATGAAAAAAATTGGTCTGAGATACGCATGAAAAAAGTGATTAAAAATCTACCAAGAGAAGTACTGAAAATACTGTGACTCTTATTAATATTTTGGCATCACGGTGCTATTAAATCGGTCGTTTTTTAATACATTGGCATTCTCTGTTGCATTCATTTAATGTATATATACATTATTTTAGATTTAATATCACGAAAATATACGGACTTATTTTACTTGCGAAGTTCTGACTGTAAATGAACACATTTTACTTGCGAGAGTCAGACAGTAAACGGACTTATTCTACTTGCGAGCGTCAGACTATAAACGAATATAGTTTAAACACGTAAAACATTTAATTATTCAAATATTATGGATTTATAGTTTGCAGTCATAAAAATACTTTTACGATTTTAAACTTTGTCATTATTTATCGTGCAAAATTTATACTATTAAACAAATAAATAATGCATAAATTTCTCGTTTAATTATTAAATTATTGATTTAACATTTATTATTTTAATAAAATGAGGGACTTAAAGAAAAATTCTATTTGTTTCTATTAAATATCGCAACTATCAAGTATCTTGAATATTTTATTTTTTTAATTTTTTCACGTTTTTTCATTTTTGCGTATTCTGTATTCTATTTTTGTAGCTTCAGATTTTCCATAAACGCGAAAAAATCCACGAATACCAATGACCGTTTCAATACATCAAAGAGCAACTTATCCAATGATACAATTCCACAAAAAAGAACACACGACGATGAAACAAACAAACAAACAAACATGGCTTCCGAATATTAATAACACTCGCAGTACGTGTAGAAGGTGTAGAATTAAATTTTCTACAAATGCGCAAAAATCCGCGGTTTTCCAATAACCACGCCGGGAAAAAAGAAAAAAACAATTGATGTAAACAACCATTACGAACAAACAACGGCGGTATGTCCGAATATTGATACGAATCACTGCGCGTGTAAAAAGCAGAAGATTAAACGGATGGATGCAACGGTTGATTCGATTTAGAATCCCGCAGCGGCGTGTAAACACGTCTACGGAAGTCAAATAGCGAGTACGGGCGGCTAATATGAGCGCTCAAAATTCAATGTAACAGTGTAAACCTAAGCAAACGAAGCGTCGCGCTTTAACAGGGCCAGGGCATAAAAGCAAGTACCTACGCCAGGCGAAGGAGTAAATCGAGTTGAAAATCCGAAACTTTGTGTCCCCCCCCCCCCCTCCCGCCTCTCTCGTTCGCGTCTCAAAACTCTTCGCTTCCTGCAACGGAACAAACACGTGGGGAAACACGTACACTTTGATTCGAGGTGGACGTTCGCGAGTCATGTTTATGGGTACTGTGTGCTGCTACACGAGGGGGTGCGAATGCACGCGATTCTGAGCCGCCCTTAGGTCTACGTTTCGTGACACGAGAAATACGCTCTACGCGAAAAGTCTACGTCCGTTTTATGTTCTTTTCGACGAAGATATAAAATTTAAAGACTGGCGCTGTTTCCGGGTCGCCGGTGCGCTGGCACGTAGCGTGCCGCGCTAAAAGCGTGAAAATTGAAAGACGCAGATCTAAATTTCATCGACGCGTAAATTTTTAGCGCCGGGGACGCTGGAATGTCGGAAATTCGTCGAAATTTCGTCGTTGCTCGGAATTTTCGTGACAGTTGCGCGCGGTGAGTTTGTTTGTCGCTATTTGTTTGTCAGCCGTCGTTTGTAAGTATCGAGGGGACGCTTTGGTCGATTCGTCGCAACAGCGTGCGAATTTTATCGGACCAACAATTGAAGGAAACATTCGCGTAATTACGAAGCAAAATTAACTTTTCAAAGAAACGTAGCAATACTAAAACGTTTAATACATTTTACTGTTTATCGTACCGTGCAAAATTTCAAACGTTTCAAGAAAAACAGAGATTTGAAGTATATATCTTAGGCTCGTATATCTGCACGTTAATTAAAGTTACGTAGATTCTGTTCCTTACATTTATTTATTTATTTTTTTGCTGGAAAACACGAATAAACGCAATCTACGAAAACGTTCTAATCGTTATTAAAATTGTAATTAAAATGAATTTCATTCGCTTTGCTGTATTTTACTCTCCTTTCAGATAAATGCAAGAGACACGGTCTCTTATTTTTTTTTTTTTTGAACTCTCAGATCTCTTTGTTTAAATTAACAATCTACAATTTAATTAAAACGTGTAAAATATGCAGAATCCTTCCTTGCGGAAGGATTCTTGTCGTAGTTTCACGTAATTGTCTTTGTTTTTACTTCAATCCACTTAAACTCAATGAAAGATTTGTCTCGCGGCGAAAATTTCACGATAACGCGATAATTTCGCGAGAGATGACGAAAGTTCGTGTAAAGAACATATTCAACGTCTCGCCAGACAATGAACGTGTTTGATCGACGGAGAACACCGCGATCAAAGAACGCGTAGTCACTTGGCCAGAGAAATTGGCCAGGCGACACATTTTTCTAATTAAAACTTGAAAGCGGCCGGTACTAATTTCTCTCGGATTTTATCCTAATGTACCATTTGCAATAACCGAGGAGCAAGGTGGGTGAAACGTTAGCGGATTTAGCTCCCCAGACGACGTTACGTCACCGTTTTAAGGATATTAATGTGTATTTAAGTGAGAGTTGAGAAGGGAGATGAAAATATTTCTCTTTGGCCCGCGAGTCGAAATGAGGAGGATCGTGCTGCGAGCGGTGGGCGTTGAAACGTCGAAAACATTCGCGAATCATCTCGGTATTATTTTCGATAAATTGTTATTTAGGAAACGCGTCGACAAAGGAGTCGGGTATTAATTTCGTTTGCCGTGGACTCGTGATTTCCGAAATATCGTCGGATACACGATGTTTCGTTGTTACGGGAATAGAAGCGCGTTTATTCGGAACGCTGCCGTTATTTATTAACTACTCGTTATTAATTAAGCTGATTGCGCACCGTACAGCAATCAATCATCGAATTACAAGATCAACGTGATTCATTTCTATTTAATGCTTTTAATTATGTTTGACTCGCTAAAATACGAAATGTTTTTCAAATATTGAACACCATCATCATCATCATCATCATCATCATCATCATCGTAGCGAGAGGTGTGCATTAATTTCGCGCTGGCCGCGTGTGTAAACAAACTTGAATTACACGATACATTTAACAAATCGTAATATTTTGTTGTTAATGATGAAATGCGCATTAATTTGCCCCTTTACCTGTCTCGGCTTAAAGAAATTTGCACGTACGCGGGAGATGTTACGCGCTTCCGAAACACCCAAGTTCGAATCAGTGCACTAAACATTTCTCTCAGAAATCTAGAAAAATAGAGAGATTTTTCTGCAGATCTATGAATACAAAATTTTTCTCTATGTACGTATCTGAGAATATAAGGAGATGCAAATTTACACGAACGCGGGAGATTCTTCCGACTCTCCGAAATACACGATTCCAAAAATTCAGAGAAGAACGTAAGAAGATTCTTCTACAAATCTGACAGTTAGAAGCGAATGGAAATCAAACTACGGCAGAGCCAATTACGACGTAAATTCAGAAAAGAAATTCAGCCCTCCGAAGCTCCGAATCTTCGAATCGATAAAACTGTGACTAGAGATTCTCCCGAATTTACCAGCATCTTTATCCTGTAAAACTTCAAACGAAGTTGAAAAGCGGCGAAACAAGATTTCAATTTCAACGCGAGTCGATAGCACGCCAATCCCTGGTTGTCTTAGTCAGCCGGCGCGTCTGACGAGAGTCATCGTCCTTTCTTCGAGCATCTTCTCGCAAATTAGCGTGGAAACGACAAGTTGTTCGAGATCCTCGAACGAACGACGGTTCGTTCAACGAGATTTCTCTTTGCTGAAAACCGGGCGCTAGAGCGCTAAACAACTATTTTGCAATTTCCTTGCCTGCTTTTGCACGGTGTTCGACAAAAGGAGGCGGGGACTATTTTAATCATCCAAGAGTCGCGAGCCAGAAAGGGAAAGAAACGACCACGCAGCGAGAGAAGGAAAACGTCACTTACGAGGAATTGCAATTTTCTTTAGAGATCTCGCAAGACGAGGGGGGGGGAGGGGGGGACCAGCCACCTCCGTCGCTGCTGGTGTCGGCCAAATTCTGCGCCACACCGTTGTGCATATCTCTACCGAACCATTTGTCGAAAGCAATTTTCATCTGCGAGTGGTTTTCATCGACAGCTACCCACGCTCTCGTCGAAAGATTTCTCGGATTCGTAACTTGGAACGTTCCAACTGTGACTGTTGTGTGGTCGTCCATTGTCTACGAATATCGCGCATTGGTGTCGTCCAAAAACTTTCAAACTACCAACGGCACGCCTGTTGGACGATAGTTCATTCGAACGTTGGATAGTTCTACAAAAGTTCAGCACTGAACGATGAGTGTTAAAGAACGTTACCGTAATCCACGGTAATCTCTGATAAATCGAACAATTTTAATATTTTACTTTCAATTACGGAGGTCATCCGTAACACTTTCGCGAAATTTACGATTGGTCACGACTACTTTCGTACCTTAGATACGAAAAAGTGAAAGACTACGGAAAGCTAAAGTCTTCCTCAAAAGTGTAACAACCTCTTGCAACCACGTCGTAAACCTGGTCAAACGTCTGATTCTACACAGTGGTCGTTGAAAAATGCGGAGGCGTCTGGCAAGACCGCGTCACTGTTTAGGGAAAGCAAACGCTTCGGTGGTAATTGGAGGCGCGGTGGAAGCACCTTCCGCTTTCAAGCTGGTCTCCGCCTACCCGGTGACGAAGGGGTGAGCCAGTGGTATCGCTTTACCGAGACGTCTCGTTAGAAACGACGCGTCTTAATTACGTTGTCCCGAGCCGCTGGATTAGGTTTTCTGACAGAAATTCTCGCGTCGAGAATTGTCTAGAGGCGTGTAGGATCACCATCGTTTCGAGGATTTAGAACGTCCAAGACGGAACACCGACGAAGGCGGTGACTTATTCACCCTCGCTGCGCTACACGCGGCTGCTTACATCCTTCATATAAATATACTATCGCGATGCGGAGCTATTAGAATCCGGTGTTGCTCGGAATCCGGCAGTAGAAATTGTTTAACATTTCACAGTTTCGGGAGCGAATGTAACACGTTATTATTAACAACTGTTCTGAGACTTCCGGCTTCTACGAGCTCACAATCCGATAATACACGTAATATACGACGACGTATTCTAGAATATTCGTAGCATAGTAGCAATTTTATAACGTACTCTATTCAACCCTTTCACTGCCGATTGAAATTTTTTATGCCACAAAATGCATAGTCTTCTTCGAAGCGGCTGTGCAGACTAAGAAGAATTAATTCTGAATCTATAGAAAAATCCATAGTGAATTTCAAGCTCCGTATAAAATCTGACACACCACTGTGATCAATCGTCAACAATCAGCAGTCGGAAACGATCCACTTGCAACGTATTCAACGCGCAGCTCGATCGCGTTCTCGCGAGTGGGCGAGGAAACGAAAACCGCGCGCGGCGCTCGCTTCACGATTTAATCGTCTGGCCTAGTCGAAATAGTCGTCTATTTAGAATTACCAGAGAGACGAAGACACGGGGCAGAGACTGTGTGGATAGAAGAGGCAGGACGCACGATACCTTTGAGGGCTGTAAGTCTCTTTCGTTATGAATGAATCCGGCAATGAGTTGGCACGGTACCAAAGGATTTCCAGGTGGCCGCGAAATTAAGCTCGACCTCGGGCTGAAACCCTCGACTGCAATCTATGCTTCACTGAATTTACTGTCCTCCACTTCCACCGCCCGCGTAGACGACTTCCACTTCCCTCTCCCCTCCTCCTCGTCCTCGTCCTTCCGCCCTCACCTCAACCGCCGCAACCATCGTGACAAACCCATCCCTTCCGTTGTTCCAGCCTCGCGTTCAGGCAGCCACACGAGCACTTCTGTCCCCTGGAACCGCGTCGTTTCGAAACCTTCGTCTCGAAAGTAAGTCCTGGCCAGCTGCTACCAGGATGATTACTTCTTCATATTTTACACTCCGGCGACCGCCACCTCTCGTCATCTTGCTCGCCATGCTCTCGCGCGGAGTTTGCCATCGTACGCTTGCCATCGTGGAGAGAGGTCAAGTCGCTTCTTCCATCCGCGGCAACCCGCTCTCTTCCTGGGTTGTTCCTCGGCCCAAGAGCCAACCTCCTGCTCCAACCTCTCTCTCTCTCTCCTCTGCAGACTCTTCTGTGCGGAGATGAAAATTTAATCGGGTCGATATCAGAATGCAGGGACGAGACAGGGATGTTCTTTTGGGTAATTTGTGGCCGAGACTCGAGCGACTTTTCGTAATGGATGGAACGTGGAAATCGCGGTTCTTGCATCGAGCGGAGGACAATCAGATCCTTTGTTAATCAGGTAGATTTTTGTACGGCGTCGTTCTTCGAAGAAGAATTTGAAGATCGAAAGAGACCGAATATCGGGACACGTGTCAGATATTCGAGGAAATGATAAAAATTCGAAAATCGCGACTGTGCGATTCAATAGTTAGAATGTTAATTAAAATTTAATTTCAATATCATTGAAAGCAGCCGTATTTTGAATATTTCATACGAATTCTCTGAAATTCTGCATTTTAGTTTCTCGCGAATTCATAAAAGTCCGCGGTCTAATTATTACATTTTAACGATCGAACGAACAGTGTATGTTATAAAATTTTCAGTTGCCACGTTGACCTGTGAAAGTTGCGAAAAAAATATTTACACAAATTACCTTCAATTGAACTCTCGATCTCCGATATTTGCCTCCTGTTCCGTCGATCGCAACGTATTCCGAATGTACGCCGAACGTCACATTTTGCCTGATCTCAAATGGAACTGTCAAATGGGACGAGTTTCGAGGTTCGATTCAGCCGGTCGCGTCCGTAGGAACAAAGCAACGAGAGATTACGAGGACGGAATCGAAAACCGAACGTTCCTAATCAAGTTAATGCGTATTTTCCTCGCGTCGCACGCTGAATTACAGTCCGGATTTCGCCCTACGTCTGAAGACTGCCTCAGCCCCTTTCGAGCGAGCGAATCGCTTCTGCCTCGACTTTCCACGCTTTAAATTCCCAAAGACAATCTCCTCGGGACCGTTCTGCCAAATTCGATCTTACGTTTACACAATTCGACGATTACACGCCGAGCAATCGTGGCCTGGAATACAAAACGTTCGGTAGCTTCGCAGCGATCGATTTGACGGCGCATAAAAGCTCCATCGGAGCGTTAACAAACGAGCGTTTTCGCAGAATAATCGTTGCTCCCCGAGACTTTCTCCGAGCAACTATTAATCTTTTGTTCCTCGTCCATCGTCTAGATCCCGGCTGGTAATGCATTGCAAATTAGTCGCGCCCAACCCCCGTCCCTCCGCCCTTCCCGCCGTAAATTACACATTGATTGAACTAAGGTTACGGAACCAATCTCTGCAGGAGGTTGTAAGTCGTGCGCAAATGACGTTTAATAAAGTCAAACAGCCATCGTCGAGTATCATACGTATACTTTCATCGCGACGTGAAACGTTCGCGGAAACTTTCGCAAATGGCCTTCCTTCGTATTAAGAAGGATGGAGAAGTTAAGAAACAATTCATTCTCGCAAAGAATATCTCGTCTATCTCTTTTTTTTTTTTTTTTTTTTTTTTTTCTTTCCTCCGTATCAGAAACAATCTTCGTAGTTACGAAAAGACTTTACGTAAAAATAATATTTATGTAACAAAATGGTAGTTGGCGTTTACGATGTAAAAAAGTCGACACTGAAGAGATTGGGCTCGGTTCTCTGCTTTCCAATCGTGTTAGTTTCTCGCTGGTGAAACATCGACTTGGAAGATTCGAGAGCAATTTTATTGTTGGAAATCGACATTACATCGTACGTTTCTTTTTTAACATACGACTAATTAGATTAATAATCATCACGATTAGAACGTTTTATTTACGATAATATTAATAATTTGGACGAAAAGGAAATAATAACGCTCCAAACACCGTTTCCGAGCGAAACTGCAGTTGCGAAAGAGTTATAGAAACATTCGTTTTCAATAATAATGAGAAAACTCGAACGGCCGAAATTGTCTCACCGATTCAAAAATCAGTTTCCAACGAATTAGCCGGACGAATTTAAAAACCGTGAAAGTGATTTACGGGTTCTTGATACACACGATAATTGTTTCCGAACAACTATTTGGCCCGTGGGGCAGGAAGGGAGGGGGCGGTAGGGAGCACGAGGAATGGAAGCAGCAGCAGCAGCAGCAAAATGGTAAGGGTGGACTAAGGAGAAGCAGAGGTCGCGGCGGAAACGAATTTCTTCGTCTCGAAGGAGGAGGATGTAACAGCTGGTGGTAACAGGATAATTACTTCTTAGCATTTCACGGCTCGCCGAATCTCAGGCACATTATGCGCCCGTGCTGGAAAGCTCTCCTTGGCCGTTTTCAAGAACTCGTGATTCCTGGCTCGTGAAAAACTTCCCGCTGCCTCCTGCTCCCCCTTGCCACGCTTATCCACCGCCACGGTTCGGTGATTACCGGCCAACTATTCGTCATTTTTCCACCGAGAGGAGGAGACACGTTTTTCGAACTCGGCTGCGCTCTCTCGTACATTGATTAACAAACTCGCGCAACGGTGGCTCGCCAGCACGGTTTTTCAGCCAGCGCGTGGAAAATAAGAAATGTTTGTTCGTTTCCTCTCTCTTTCTCCATCTCTGTAGAAATGGAAAAAAAACTCGAACGATAAAAGAAGCAGAGGAAAATGTTTCGTTAACGAAAGATGTTCCGTGTTGTTGAAACTTTCCGCGTTGGTGATAATGAGCAAATATCGATCGATCGATCGGTGAAAGAGGAGAAGTGGAAAAGACGGCAATCGTCAAATAAACGGCGAGTTTAATTGAATGGCAACGGAGGACGAGCGCGCGCGTACTTTGCACACCGTTCCACGATTTACCTTAGAGCAAATGCGTCCAATTCAGTACCCTAATAATCGATAGGAGAGAACTCTCTCCTCCGTGGGAGAACACGCCGGCCTCGAAGATTTACGAAGGCGCTTTGATTGCCGGTGATTAATTCTTTAAACGCAATCAACGGAGTGCTTCTAATTCTATGGGGCCGTTGTTCCGCTCTAATTGCATATCGTTAGATGGTACGCTTCGTAAATCAAACAGGTTTCTTTTTTTTCTCCTCGTTAATTAATTTCGTATTGCTCGAAATGTGATTCGAATTTAACCCTTTGCCGCTGCGCTATTTATTTGTGTACGTCGCGTTCCGATTGTACAGGTTTATCTGGGGAGTCAATATATCGTACTATCAACGACTATGGTGTGAAACTCGTGTCAGTCAAATTAAGAGGGGCGAAAAATTACAAAACAACGGGATAATGATATTTCATATATATATATATATTATTTTGCGACATGAAATGTCGTGTACAACACGATATTCATAAATTTATGAATATATTCAGAAATTGTAGAACGTGTCTTAAATCTCTAAAAACGCACGATCGTAAAATCTACAAAATTTATCACACATAAGTGTTTCTTTGGCTTGGTTTCGAGCAATCAAGGAAATGGCGATCAACGTTGATTAAAATATATATATATATGTATACACGCGAGAAAGGCGGGAAACCACCGGTCCAGAAGAACGTCTGGTAATGCCAGGGCAAGCAGATCAGGAGCAAAAAGGGTTAATAAGGGGCGTCAAAACAGAATCTCGGCCTTAAAATGCGGCTTTAAGCGGCAACGATAAAAACGTACGAAGCGGTTCATATTCATTTGCCGCTTAATTGGAAATTTATGGCCACCGGGAATATATTACTCGGCTGTATAGTACCGAAACTGTCGGCTGTAACTTTCGCGGAAATGAACTTTAAGCGAGTATCGGCCTACGTGAACCCTTCCTCAGTCTTCGTACTATTTACGAAACTTCGATCGTGGTGAGCATTTATCGCGAATGATAATCGACTGGAAGAATACAGCGACAGACCGGTGTCGAGCTCGATCTTTTAAAAATTTTTATACAGATCGCACATTTTTATTCAGATTCTGATGTTGGCCGATGAAATCAGTCGAAAGTCAGGTATTTACTCTCGTCGAATCTGAAGCGAGCAGTTACAATGTAACTAAACGTGGTCGAGATCCAACAAACTGACACAGTTTCGAAAACCCCGCAAACAGAGAATACAACCGCGTCACAGTTGTCTAAATTCACGAATAAACAATACATACAGATATAACTAAATAATTGTCTTTGATGTTTTTTGAAATTTTGAAGAATTTGTCGTAGAAGAGAGTCGCGAGTGGTTGTTCAATGAGGCGCCGTGTCTGACCAGAACCGTTCCTACTCCACTTGACCGTCAGAAATGCACGTTCCCTCGATAAGTAAGCGAGCGAAAATTAAGTCATGCTTGATTCTCGTGGATCATTGGTCTCGTTGATTTCATGAAAGGGGAGAGGAGTGAATCGTCGCGATGACAAGACAGTCGACAAACGTAGAAACGTGAAAGGTTACGGAACAATTTCCTCGCTTCCACGGGGTTTCAGGCTGGGCGGGAGGGTCGAAACGAGGCGCAAAGATTCTGCGGATTTAATGGGGTACAAAGATATAAAAATGACATCGCTAGGTAGAGGGTGAGGGTAAGATACGGTCAGCAATGGCGATATTTCAAACTAATGGCCAGATGTTGTCACCTCTCGTCGACCAGTTTGTCTTAAGGAGCGTACACAAGGTTCGCGTGAAGGAACTCCCCCTCCTCCCTCGCTCGTGGAAAGATCGTAACATTTTTCTGCGGCACGTAACGTTGTCTAGCTCGAGCCCCACAGTCGGATAACTTAATTGCGTTTCGAGGGAGAATTTTTAACCGGGGTTGAGCCTTATCTTAATGGAAACACATTGTTCATTCTATCCATGGATTATTAAATTAACGTTGAATCTCATTCGTTGGAAGCTGCAACTCTCACTGAAACGTTTCTCTCGAATCACTCGAGGGAGAATTTTTAATTCTACTCGCTGTTAACCTGATTTTAAATGTATTTAGCTTGGCAATTTTCTTAAATCGACGATCATGTGAAATTAATGAGATTCAGGGGAGAATTTTATCTTGATGGAAGCATATTATTCATGCTGGTCCTTGATTGTATTAACACCGAATTTGATTCGAAGGTGTTTTACGCGTTAATCGTTCGAGTTGAAAAACATTTTGAAACTTTTATCGCCCGTTCTACTCGTGAATTTGGTTCGAACGAATTCAATTAATCAGTTAAAATTTATAATTTTTGCTAATCCACTTTTCTTGAAATCACTTAAATGCACAACTTTCCAAGATCAAACAGTTTCGGAGGTGGAAGTTTCAACCGACTTGAACTTTATTTTAACGGAAGTATCTTGTTATTTCTGTTAGTTTCCATTAGTTATTGAATTAATATCGACTCTGATTCGAGTGAATTTTGCGCGTTAAAAGTTGTAACTGCTGTTGAAACATTTTTCTTGAATCTCGTTAAATCCACGCTCGCTCAAGATCAAAAAGTTTCGTCGAGAAATTTCCAAGCAAACTGAACTTTGATCGAAACGTACATTCGTTCGTTTAGTTGTCTATTAAATTAACATCGTTTAGGTCAACGATCGTTAAATTGCTACCATTAATTGATTATCGTTTTCTTTTACGATTATTAAATTAAATTATAGAGGATCGAAACTCGTAACTGTCACCGAACAATTTTTTCCATTTTCGTGAATTTGGTCGAATCGATAATTGGAACAAATAGCCACCATTAATTAATTACCTTTCTCTCTTGCAACTGAACTAAATTCCGGTTATGGAAAGTTAAAATCATTTTTCCCCACTTTTGCGATCGCGCAATTGTAACAAACAGCTACATTAACCAATTACCCTTTCCTCTCGCAACCGAACCAAAACTAAATTCCGACTGCAGAGACGAACAATTTTTCCCATTCTCGCTCAAAATTCTAGTTAAATCGACGATCGTTCAAGACGATGAAAAGTTACAAAGTAACTGCCGGGATCCGGGTGAAGGATCGTTACGTTTACTTGGAAATTCATGAACGCGTTTCACGTATTCAATCCGAAAATACGTATTTTTCAATCTTCACACGGAGGAAGATTCACTCGAAGAAAGTTGGTAGGTGCGCGGCGCGTCAGCGGGACGAGGCGTGGCGAATTCCTGACGACAAGTGTCGAACGCCCTGGCAGACGGACGTTCAATCTCGAATTCTCTCGGCTGTATGCCGAGCTGAAGGGGAACGAAGTCGATGGGAACGAACCGACGCGACGAGGAACATGAGCGTTTGAAAAGGCGAAGCGTGTGACGCGGATATAAAAAGAAAGGACAGCTATTCATGGTTCGTTTGCAGCCGCTGCTGAATCCAAATACACACGTGTACCGATATTCCCCTCCCCCCCCCTCCCCCCTTTGCCGATGCAACAATGCTAGCTTTCCAGCACCGAGATTCTCAATTGTACAGGTTAAGTGGTGTATGCATTTGGGCCAATAAATTTCCAGCGGCGTGCAAATAGAGAGAGAAAAGCCGTGAATAACGGGTTGCACACAGCCGGCCCGCTAGGGGAGAACAAGTATTAATTTATGTAAATCTGCGACCCTCAAGTCCACCGACAACTCCCGTCAAACGTCGAATTTCAAACGGAATTCACCGTTTCCCACCGCCGGTTAACCGGTGCATTTCATTTCGACCGGGTTGTGTGCGTCGCGGTTTACGGAAATCCCCGCGTTCCTCTCTCCTCTTTTTTTTTTTTTTTCTTTAATTTCCCGTCCTACGGGACAAACGTTAAAAATTGAAATTATTTTTTCTAGCCGAAGAGTTGGAAAAAAGAAGAACGGCGAAAACGATATGAAAGCAAAAATATTGAAAACCGCCGAGCGTTGTTTCATAAAAGATTAAACTTTTTGCAGGAGAACGGGAGAGAGAGGAAAGAGATTTGCTTCCATCTCCCTCCTGGCTAAAAGCTCGCGGCTAGCGTTTTCTCTTATTTTCGGTCGGTAAAATAGACCCGCGGAGCTGGGGTTTTATTTATGGGCAGGATCCACGGACAGGCTTCAGCCGGAACGTCGAGTCGTTTGTTATTTTTTATCACGACCTTCCCGCAATTATCGCCCCGGCGTTTCGCTATCGTCCTCGTGCCGCGGACGATATCTTACCGTTAATTTTTCACTTTAGCGCGGCTCCGGTTGGCTCGCGCAATCGCACCTCGCGACTCGGCAAAGATTGCCAGAAGCCAGAAGCCAGATAGAAGCCGGTTCGCCGCCGCGCTCGTAACTTACGCGAAAATATAAATTAAACGTCGCGCGTTTACTCGTGCTTAGTTAGCGGCCGGGAATAATAAATTCTAATGAAAAGCAACCGGCATCCGCGGTTACACGCTGGCGCTGATGCTCATCCGCGTTCTTCACGCTCGTGTCGTCCTCTTTTGAAAAGTTCGTAATTGCGGCGGACGAGCGAGTGTATGCGCACATCCGTCCCGGTTTTCTTCGCGATTAATTTCCTGCAATTCACCGCCGGTCGTTCTAAATTCTTGGAAACCGAGTTATTAAGCGTCACGAGCCTGTCTCGCCCCCTATTCGAACCTTTGTCCCGTTCAACGCGACGAAAGTTCAACGAATCGTGGATTTTTACGAACGATCTGCCACTGGCGATCGTTGAACGTCAACAGAGAAACCAACCGAATGGAATCCTCGAGTTCCGTTTCGGCATTATTAAATCGAGTGAGTTTCGTCCCACGCGCGCAGAGTCTTTTCTCTTGTTATTTTTGAGTTAGAAAATGAGGAATTTATACGGAACGAGCTCACAATCGTTCAAACAAAATTTGATCGATTTGCTTTGTCCGACGTGTGTACGTGTAATTTCCCCGTGCGTGTTATTCCGTTCTTCGTTGTATTTTTAAATTACAAGATGATGACGGAAATTCAACGTGGAAAAAAACGCGGGAAAAATCGATCGACTTCTATTATGATACAATCGCTGAATCTGAATTTCGTTTGACAAACGTAAATGGAAATTCCCCGTTCTGATTTTATTTCGAATTACTTCTGAATTGAATTTCATTGTGATCGTCCGCGTGCGCGTGTTTCGCTCGTAAGCGCGTAAACGAAAATTCTTCGGGATTACTTTGTCTCTCGCTCTTGTTTCTCCCTTAATTCCCAAACGGTGAAACGTTGATCATAATTTTACAGCAGGCCACGTCTTTTCTTTTCTGCAACATCGATTCGATAATGAATTTCTTCCACTCTCCGTCGGTGACGGATTTTCTGTTCGTTCGCGTTCCAGCGCGCATCTGATTTATCGGCGGCTCAATTATAATCGTAAATCCTCTTTTCAGCCCGACGAATCGCTCCCAGGGGTGGGAAATGGAAAAAACTAATCGGGTCTTTTTCGCCTGGCAGACCGGTCTGGGCTGCTCGATTCGCGTCAAACGGAAGAGCCGTCTTTACTCTCGCTTTACTTTTGCTTCTATTACTCTGGCGTTTCTCGTTTTTCGGCGTATCTCCCTCTTCCCGAAATATTCTCGTGTCTTCGTTAAGCTTTGAAACAGCGGTGTGCAGAGAACGCGGTGATTCGTTGTAATTCGAGTATGAAAAAAAAAAGAAAGAAGAGAGAGAGGTTGTTGCTGCAACGAAAGCGTGAAATCGCAATTTGCACATGTAACGAGTGCAATCACGTGGGGAATTTGTTCGGTTTCGAAAAATATTTAATATACAACGCGCGAGGAAAACCGCGATCCGGACGTCATTCGGCTCTCTCTATCGAAAAATTCCCGTGCCTGTGCTCTTTTTAATCGATAATATTTCGTTAGTTCATACACTGCTCGCTCGTAAGTACTCGATAGGCTTCGATCGATTCGTTTCTAGTCGCGGTATATGGATTTTACCATGCACCGCGTGGTGCAATTGACGATGAATTAGTTAATCAACTACTGTTTAAATCATCTACTTGAAAGCGTAACAATAATATATTACAACACGTGTGTGTATTTATATTTATTTACGAACGAAGCACTATTAGTTACTCGTTGAAATTGAAATTAGAAATTTTTCAATGAACAAACAAAGGGCTTCTTTCTTAAATTCTGAAATTTCCAGTACCGGTCTCAAAAACATAGCTCGTATTTTTAAATGTTGTAAATTCTCACAAATATTTTCGTATTTTTCTACAGGTGTCAGTTATTATCGTTACGCGTTAGTTTTTAAAGATTAATTTGTGATCGGATCGTAGCGCGCAATTGCACGTATGATTGCTGCAACTTCAATCCATGTTCAACTTTCCAACTAAAAATACGCCCCAGTCTATAGTAATCGACTCTGCGGGTATATTTTTGAGCGACGGCGTATATTTTTAACGAAGCGTAATCGGGCGAATTGGCGCGGGTCTGAGCAAGGGCGCCACCCTCTGTTATATCGATTCAACATTGTTAACGTTTCGCACAATAACGTGACATTAATATGTATGCAGTAGTTACTTGGTGTTTATAGTCAGACACGACCGTTCTATTGTCGAGCTACTTCGCTCGTTCATTGTGTTACGTCTACCGCGTTAATTTGTCTTCGAAAATAACAACCCATTAGAATTCTCGGTGGAACAGACGTGGCGACGTTACGTTGCAACCGGGCGCGCGTGCAACGAGCAAACTCATGTTTCGTTTCAACGTCGGGCCTTCATCTATCATCCGGCAATCGTAATACGGATTTAACGCGGAACCGTGAAATCCAATATAACGTAAATCCATCGATACGACGAAATTATGACGAACAACTGGTCGGAATTCTTACCGCGAAAGCGCGCCAGATTTACGGGAGGAAATGTTACACGGGGAAGAGCGGCGAAGGGGAGAAACTTTCCATAGAAATGTTTCATCATCTATCCGGCGGCCACGGTACATTTGTTTCGTTCGTATCCCCGCCGGAGGGATACGTTTCTCGCACAAGTTTCAGACCGTAAAATTTCATTTCCCCCCGAAAACCCGTTTCGTCTATCGTTTCTTACGTACGTACGTACGTCCATGTCGATTCGTTTAATCGATTCGTTTGGCCGGCGTTTCGTTCACCGGTTGCGGCGGGAAATTGAAACAGAACCAGACGCGATTACTTGGGGAATTCGGAGAATCGGAGGGAATTTGGAGAATCTAACGAAATCCGGGGAATTCGGGGAATTTAAGAAATTTCGAGAACTCGGAGAACTTGGAAAACCTCGCAGCTCGTGGAAATGTCTGACGTTTACACGTTCCGTTGCCGTTGCGAAGAATTCCGAAACACTCGCTCTCGAATGTATCGCGGCAACTGAATACTTTGACGCGCTTTATCGGTCAATCGAGAGCTTGATTAAATCGGAGCTCGACACGCTGCGACTCGCACTTTGTCGACGATTAGCAAGGGCCGTTGCCGATTTTCTTTCGTCTCCCAATAACGAGTTCCTCGTTATTAACGGAGTTTTGTTTCGCCTTCGCCAGATTCCTTCGACGATTCCTTTCTCGGCGAGTCGACACACGGCGCCGGATCGTGTCTGCTCGGGAATGGAGTTTTCATTCGGTCGTACCGATCGAGACTCGTGATAGACACGCGTACTCGTTTGTCGTGGCCCGTTGAATATTTTATATATAGCGGCGGCGCGCGATATATATATGCGCGTGTGTGTATATATATATATATATATTACGGCTGGCAACCACCAAATTAAAGCTCGCGGAAACGGATATGAATTATTACCGTGGCATCGACTGGTTCGGACTTTGATACCGCGCCGGGCTAGCGCATCACGTTCAGCTGTGCCGCGGCTCGGCCATTGATTGACGTGCTCGCGTTACATTTACCATCAACAATGCTTGCTACGAATATGTTGTAATTGCGTGATTTCCATGCTGACGGACAGTGGCGGATCGATTCCGGCATCGCGGCAATCGGGGCGTCAAGTGAAAACCTTGTGAATGCATTTTAATCAAGCCGTTACCGCCGCTAGTTGCCTTCGTTAACTTGATTTCTGAAAGCATTTCGCAAACACCGGCGTCATTATTATAAATTACCGCCGCGTGTTTTCCCCAGACCCCTCCGATCGCTCTCGATAATATTTTGAAATAAAGTACGGAAGCAAAACGCCGGATGATGTAAACCGACGTTTTACTTCGTTTTACTTTGCTATCGTTTACCGTTGCTCTCTCGTCTGTAATTATTGACGTTCCGTTTCATTGTGTATGAAACTGCGCGAGGGAGGAATGTTCTGAAATGAACGAAATTAAAACGAGAAGTCACCTCTGTGTCTGTGAACGGTTCCATGCTACTTGCGTCTTTTGTCACGTTCTTCCTTGTTAATTATTCGTTATTATTCTTGCTGGACGCAAGTGGATAAAAGAGAAATGGAAAAATATAAAGTCTGTCATAATTTTCAACCGACGAACTGGTTTTTTTTTTTTTTTTTTTTTTCTGCGGTAGAAAACGTACTCGCAGTGTTATTGAATCATTCGGAAACAAGACAATTACACAGTTACAATTTTATCTCTACAGAGAATACAACGTGCTGAGAACAGTTGACACAAATTGCTACGAACATTGTTCAGGAGTTAAATGTTTTCTTTTGTTCGCCGCTGTACGAATACGTGTCCGAAGAAAGAATATGAAACGCGAGATGAAGCAGTGGCTGACTGCTCACGTTCCTACTCCACTCGATCTTACGAAGTTTCTCTCGATACGCAGTAATTTCTTTCTTGTTTCGTCATAGCACGCTGAAAGAGACTACGTTCCGAAATCCCGGTGGAAAGAAAAAAAGGTTCAGCCGCAAAATTACCACGCGTGGCAGCCGATTAACCCTGTTGCAGTCACGGTCCAGTTATATCGGTGACATACGAAGAGACACAATGCGCACCGTAACAGGCGTCTCTGTCAAAGAGATAATTGCGAGTAAATAATGCTACGCTGTGGCTGGCCGGTATGGTCTCCATTTTGGTGGATGGTTGAAATTGCCGTAATAATAGTTACACACACACACACACACGCCAGACTGGCCGGAAAACGCATTCTAAAAGACGAACGGTGGCAATGCGAAGCATAATAATAAAATTTCGCGCGTAATTACGGAATGCGCAAAACGCAGGAAAGTATTCGGATACTTACATCAGAACGTCTTTTATATTCGTAAAACATTTAGAAACATTTCATTCGTATTATGACAACGTCGGTGAAATTTGACGTTCAATTTGAAAATGCGCACTGTACGAGCTACGGGATTGCAAAGATATCTGTTTAGCAAACGATTAGCACACAGCGCGAATAGTCAACTTAAATATTGAGGTTTATATCGAATATGTTATCACTGAATATCAAAGTTGATTAATATAACATAATATTTATTATACAGTGTGTACAGTGTGTTGTACATTATATAATACTGCGTTTGTTAATACAATGGGATAATTAATTTTATATTGCATATTATCACTGGACATTAAAATTTATTAACGTTATGGATAAATGCATTTTTTTGTGCTATTCGTACGAAATATTACACAAGCTCCATGTACGACCAAAAGTTTGGATATACGAACTCATTGTTCATTTTTTTAAACGTAAACGTTGACTGTACTCAAATATTTTAGATTTAACTTGAACTTGACCGATATTGATCAAGTTCCAATATTTTTGAATTTATTTCAAACTTGATAAATCACAAATCTGAATAATCTGAATAATCGTACCTCGTTGCAGTGTTAATGAAACGTCAAAATGTTTCGTGCAGCGTGCACAATACACTCACAAAGAATTCATACACTCGCGCTACACACTGTCGTCATTTCCGAAGCTTCCGTTCTCGTCCAACTGGTTTCCCGTGGAATTCGATAATTAGAACGAATACCGTGTCATTGGCAAGGAAAATTAATATCGTGACAACTCGAGGCGTATCCGCGGTATCGGATCGATCGATCACCTTTCCCCGTCCCTCAGAGAAGAACGCTCTTGTCTCTCGTTTAGATTGTTTTATGCGGACTCTAATCTCGTTGGAATTGCATGCAAAATGCAGGGTGCGTTCGTGTGCGGTATCCACCACACACGTACTATGCGGTGCTAGCGGTTAGATGTTACATACTCGTGTACAAGAGATGACTTTGATCGAACGACCAAGCCAATCAGGAACTCAATTTGTCGAAGCTAATCCAGTTATGCGAGATACGAGCCGGTCTTTTCGCGAGCCATTATTATTGCAAATAATAACGCGATACCGAACACAATGCCGGGCTGGTTCAACATCAATCGGGACCATAGCGCTTTGTGCTTCAGGTTGATGCACATGACGTACGGAATAGACAATTTCACGAGAGGAAGGGACGTTGTTGCACGTTGTGCGTAGCACTCGTTCGTGGAGTGTTGGAATAATTACAGAGAGCGAAGTTAACCTTGAACGTCGTTCGAAATTTATCGGGGAGGCTTCGACGATTATTTTCTAGTTTAAAACTTTCCAACGAGAACCGTAAGAACTTTCGTTCTGTACCGGCAATTATTTGAACGTTTAACGGTGTCAACAATACGTCGCTGAAAAATTTGTTTCGGCACGTCGCTTGAAAATACTGACACGAAACTTGTGCAGAGACAGAAACAATAGAATCTCGCGAAATGTCAGTTTGCTTGATAGTAAATTACACAGTATCGATGCTCGATTAAATTTTAATCAAAGTTCTCTGCGATGAATATTCATTCAAAACACTTTCGCGGATTTTAGAATCGATCAACTTGAAATTTAAACGAGCGCTCCTCTGAATTGGCACTCGAGCTGCGCCGAGAACTGCAACGCGGCGTAAAAAGAAGGCGTAACGAAAGCAAGGACATGAAAATTAAGGAGGTCCGCGCGTTTTTTCTTTGGGTATCGTCAAATTATCCAACTTGAGCGCAGACGCGCTTATTACGAAAAAGAAAGATGCCGGTGGTTTTTCAGGCGGACGGTGAAAAAGGAATATTAACCGTGCGGTGAAACGAGCCGTACGTATGTATATGCCGCTCACGTAAGTGGATTTTCATGTAAAATATTTCACGAGAACGTCAGTCCATTCGTACATCTGAATCACTGAGATACCTCGCGCTTCCGTCCAAGACCAGACTTTGCCATTTTAATTTACACTCGCTATTCAGCCGTGTCTCGCCCCCTTCGAACTCGCCCTAATTTCACGTTTCTTTCACTTGTCCAGCAATTGCAAAGAGATCGTTGCTAATCCCTCGCTAGATTGAATTTCTGATTTATACGATACACTTGCACATTGAGAACGTCGATTGTCTCTGACGTTCGAGGAGGAAGGAAATCGATCTGTTTTCTTATCACTTATTTGTCAAGATCGTGAAAACGGCATCGGAGGGAAGGATCGGACGGTTTAATTTTTAATGGCCTCTTTCACCGGCGACTTCTCGCGTTGGTTTCCGTTTCCGGTGCATTTTAGTGTCACTCTTACCGCCTCGTCTACCGTCTTAAATATTGCATTCCGCGGAGCAACAGTCGCATCAATTATGGTTAGTCGGAAGCGAAAAGAATTTAAAATGGCGACTGTATGGAAAGCTTTATTGGATTCTTCAGTGTTTCGTATTCTCGCTTGTAGTTGCATCGTGATTCTCGATTTTAATTTCTTTTACAAAGTGGAACCCGAATTGAGATTCCTCTCAATTCCTCTGAATATCACGTTATAACCATAAACAGTAGTTTATTCTGAATGTTTATCCTTGAGAAATAGTAACATTCAATTGCGCTTACTATCTGTCTGACTAGTAAAGAGTGCATCTCCTTCTCGGAACTACACAGGCGTTCGTAGAATCAGTGGCATTCGAATCCCAAGAAATTAATATTCCATTAATATTCTACAATAATTGCCATCCGATTTTACATTAAAATCTTCGAGAAATTTTCACGTACGTGTATATATATATATGTATTTTTGTTTCTCCCTTTTATCTTTAATTGCAAGAGAATGTATTTGATTTCAATCCAATCGAACCTCGTTGCAGCCCCGCGATTACGAGAGATTGTTTCTTACAAGCATCGTAGCGAACGTTCTTTTAACATCGACAGACAACCTGGAAATATCCTTTCGATTAAGCTCTAAAATAGTCGCGTGTGCGGCAACGCTCGATTGGATCTCGTTCGAGAGAACGAGAATGAGTAGCAGCAAAGTTCGCGAAGCTTAGCAGTTCGTGGGTGTCGTAAAATGCGGAAAATGAGAGGGGGAAAGAATTTCGCTGGAGAGTTTTCTGGGAGAAGATATCAGGCCGGCGGGAGAGGAGACGGCGAGTAATTCACGTAAAAAAGCTTTAGCCAAGTTAAACGAGCGAGAACGGTCAGGGCTGAAATTTCGGTTGCTCTCGTCTCGGTTTACGTGCGACAGGTCGTCTGGAAAACTCGAAATAAGTGAATTCCCCCTCCCTCCCCTCTCTCCTATCTGTCCGCTGGATCCCTCTTACCGGAAGAATTGCTACGCAAAGCTTGAGCGTGGCTTGAGAGCATGCTTCACGGCGCATTCCTTCAAGCTGAGCCGCTCTTTCTCATTATCTGCCCCCTCCCCCAACCAGTCGTCTCTCCCTTCTATGCTCCCTTTTGTTTTCTTTCTTCGGCCCGAGGGGCGGGGGAGCTGGAACAACGACGAGCGGAACGGAATGGTCAGGAATATTGATCGATTTGAATTTTTTATTCGAATCTCCTTATCGGAATTATTTCAGTTACAGGTGAGGCAAGACTCGCGACCGCCCTCCGGCGGATTTACATACAAATGGAAAATTTATTCATTAATAGCGGAATTATCGACGACCGGAGCGTAAATCTTGCGTCGCGGAGATCCAAATGAGGAACGTGTGTGTGCAAGCGCGATAATTATATTCTTAGAGATGCTTTGTAAATCTGGAACGTTGTTCGCCGATTTAATCGAGCCGAATTCCGCTTGAAAGAGATTGAAACGGCGCGGAAATAAAACGCTTGAAAATATATCACATCTAGAATTGAACATCCGTTCTAATTCTAGATATCCAAATTTGTAAATTTATCACGCTATTTCAAACTATTTCAAAGTTCCCGATTAATCTATGATTATTTATCGATATTTTTATTTTACGCTTTAAACTTTTCGATATTTCGACAGTAAATCCTAATTCAGCGAAGGATCGCTGTTCCATGTTTTTCAGCAAATGCGGTAAATCTACGATCTGTGTAATTTCGATGAAAAGTTTTCGAACCGGTTGCTTCGACGAGTTCATTAGTTCTAACTCTAGTAGACCAGCATAGATTCAAGTGGAACAAAACAACAGGGAGTTTTTATTGCAACTAGGGGCGCGGTAGGGGCAGATTTATCGCAAGTCAGAGTCACGAGCGACGTTATTGTTCGAAGCAGATCCGGGAATCAAAATCGCGTGATGCCTGTAATTACGTGTTGATTAATTGAGCACTCACGCCAAGCTGCTGGCTGCTGCCTCGTACCGACGGCTGCCAACGCCTCTTTTTTACGGGGAATTTATTGGGGCGGTAGCCGTTCACTCGGTTAAATAAACCATTCCCGTTAAAATGTTCTTTCGCATTAATAATGCCGTATCTGATCAAAAACGCGGCACCCGTTGCCCCATTTTTCCAGATACACTCGACCGATAGCGCATGACATCCGCTGCATCGAGTTGCTCGATGTTCACTCGCGAACGCGGCCGCTTTTGTCATTGGAGAAACGGATCTAACAACCTTCTGACCAACTTGCTCGCTTTAAAGGAAAGTAAATACTTGAAAATTTGCACTTGGTCGTTTTAATTTAAAACACGCGATTAAAGTGGAGCACTGTCTATTCTTTGGAATTTAAATGCGCAAGATTCTTCGACACGGAAATTTACAATCGTTGACCAGTGAATTGGAAAGTGGAGATTATTCGCATGTTGAAAAAGTAGTCTTTAGTGGAAAAGTGGAGCATTGAGCATTGCTTAAATTGCTTAAATCTAAAATTTTTTACTCGATTAAATCTTTATCTTCAATATTCAAAATTTGTAATATAATACAAACTGATATAACTTATGTAATCTAGCTGCAACCCTGGTTGAATAAATTTTGCGTACATGCAGAGTTTGCGGGAAAAAGGACGTCGGAAGGAGACTTCGAGGCGA
Organism: Melipona beecheii; assembly: GCA_032399605.1. Lineage (NCBI taxonomy): Eukaryota > Metazoa > Arthropoda > Insecta > Hymenoptera > Apidae > Melipona > Melipona beecheii. Next base: position 39,366 of record JAUCMO010000106.1, read on the forward strand.
CATCTTTCGCGACACTTGGACGAAACGTTAGTCTCGACAAACACAAACACGCGTCGGGCTTCTTTAATTTCATCCGGTTGAGTATCTGTCATGTTACTCGTTCGGTTAGTTTCATTTGCGGTGATTTGAAATTCGCGAGATCGTGTGCAAAACCGTGGAGATCGTGTTTCCGGCAGAGGCATGAATTTTTAAATGAAACGTTGTTTGTTTCCTCTCCCCCTTCGTGGCTGGCGGCGTCTCGCCGAGGAAAAAGTTTCGTTAAATTTGCCGAATGGTTGGTAGGTTGGCGGCCATCAGAGCTACGTTAGTTACTTGGATTAGCTTTTTCATTACAGCCGGCCTCCGGGTCCGTTTAAAACGGAGCCAATTCGCGCAACCGGATAAATCATTCATGGAGCAAATTACCTGTTTGTCAGAGGAGCCCCGTGCTTGTTTAGGGAATCTAATCACGTTTTTTCCCCGTCAGCGGCCGGGCAAGAGACGCGGCCACCCGCTGAAAACTTTCCGGACACGTTTTATCTTCGTCACGATCCCGATTCTATTTAATGCGCCGTGATCCGTCAATGTTTGCAAATTGCGATCGACCGTGTCAACGGCTCGCTCTTTCAATCCTTATCAATTAGAATTCTAACACAGGCCGTTAATGCGATTTGCGATTATTGAACTGCTCGATCATCTCTCGCGCGACAGATCCTGTTAGGCTCATCTGTCCCAGAATATCGCACGCATAGTAGCGATCGAAAAATCTCTCTCTCTCTCTTTCTCTCTCTCTTTCTCTCTTTCGGAAGTCCATTCGATTTTATTGAATTGACATCGTGATGGAACGAATCCTGGTTACTGATGAATGATTGTTTGCATTAAAACTCTCTATTGTGCTACTTATTTCTATTATATTCTATTATAACATTAATTCTGTATTTTACTGTCTTCTGTATTAATATTTCTTCCCTGTTTAAAAAATTTTGTTTTTCTGGTAGAGAAACAATGCAGTTCCTCTGTTACGCCAGATAACTATCGTTACGATATACAGCATTCTTCCATCAAACGTGAAAATATAACAGGAACGCAAGAGTTGTATCATTGTTTAAACCTTTTGACGAAATACAATACAATTTGTGCGTCGATATAGTAGAAGTAGAATAAGACTGCCTCTGATCAGATACTTTTGGGCAACGTGAATTCTCTTTTACATTCATTCGTCTCGAAGAATAACATTATTCGTATATCGATTATAAAATTAATACGAATTACCTTTATTTTGAAGCTGTAGTTGAAAGTATTATAGAATAGAAGCGGGTTAAATAAACTTCTTTCGCGTTTACCTGTCAATATTTTGTTACAATTATAGCAAATTGAAATTCAAGTAGAACGAGACCATCTTTTGTCGGGCACTGTCGCTTAACGCCAATCGAAACTGTTTGAACGAACGTTTTTTGCAGTTGTCTGTCCAAAAGAATACCACGTTGTTCAAATGGATTAGAAAGAACGCTGCAAGTCTATCTGGAACGCGTTGAACCGTATATAGAGCTGAAAATTTAAAATCGAAAGCAGTCTGATTTGACGCAACGGCGGGTCACAGGGTCTATCGTCCGCAGATCGTAACGTGTCGCGCGAGACAAATCATATCAAGGCAAAGATCAAATAAAATAACAACACGCGTATCCCTTGTATATTCGGGTGGGCCGGCATAAATAACCGAGGGGGTAAGACTTGAAGGGTTCGACGCCGATCGCGGAAGTTACTCGAGGTGACAGGGATTTATTGGGAAAGTTGCGATTGTATGTATAAGCGCGCACCAGGTGGGCGGTGGGCCGGCAGCAGCCCTGGTTCCGTGGTTGGCGTTATCAGCCGTGAGCCAGAGGGTGAGAAGTACGCTTTCCTGAGGAGTTGCCACGGAAGCTGGATGATCGCAGCCGGAGAATTTCCAATCTGCAATTTGGAGTTTCACCACCCGACCGTTCTCTCTTTGGAAGGAGGGCTAGAGAGAATAATGGGGATGTCGCCGAGCATATTGTCGATTTCGCAACTTTCCGAATCTCCGTCCCGTCGTCGATCGATTCTTCGATCAATCGCGCGTGTGTCTGCCTGCGACTGCTTTTCTCTCCTTTCTTCCCTTTCTCTCCCGCCCCCGCCATCGCTCTCCCCTCCAGGTCCTTCGTGGAATCGCGCGCCTCGCGCGCAGTCCAGCCAAGTTCATCGACTCTTTCCTCCGTTTCTTCCTAACTTTCCTAACGTCAAAACCCCCGCGCCGAGAACCGTTTCTTTGACGTTCCCCGTCAACAAACCTGATTGAACCGAACCGCATTGACTTTATCCTTCCACTTCCGTGCGTTTCGCCTTTCGTTCAGCCTTCGATCTTAATTCAGTTGGACGATGATTCCTTGTTTGCGTACGCATTCCACTCGTGCGAATATTATTTCGTATTTATCCATCCAGAAGATTAGCCTTGCAGAATTATCTGTACGAATTATCTTTCTTGTCTGAAACAGTAAAGTAGAATGGGACAGACTCTGTCAGATCAAGACTCTTCAACATCTATCCGGAATTCATTAATATCACTCACGCTGTTTGTTACAGTAAAATTCCATAAATCCACCAGCTTTTCGAACGTTCCCTCTCCTCTTTGCAATAACTACGAAGAGATATTCGGCTCAGTTTCGATTTTCCAGCTCCCATCTTCTTACAGAAGAGAGAGAGAGAGAGAGAGAGAGAGAGAGAAAAGCAGATTCCGGCTGACGCGTGGTTATAGCAGCGTGGCCACTAGAAAGAGAAGTACGGAGAAACGGAGAGACGGAGCTCAAAGTAAAACTGAAAAACCACGATAGAAATTCTCTCGTAATCCTGTTCGCTTTGATCCCGCGTGCGCGAATATTTTTCAGTTTGGCGCACGCAAACTAAATAATAAAAACGTCGGCAAAACAATCGTTCTGCGCGAGCTTCTTCCTTTGACGTGTCCACGTCACCGCGCGGAATATCCTCTCGCCTAAGATCCTCCTTCGTGTTCGCGTACGTGTAATGAAAAAGAAACGAGAAAATGAAATCGAGGATTTCGGGCTTCCCTGCGAAATTTCATTTGAGCGTCGTCGTTGCTTTGCGCTGAAATTTCGATTCTTCAAAAGCTGTCGAGCTGCGGCTCTGTGGCAGCGAATTCTCCGAAACACCGTTCTTCGACAACCGTTCATCCGACGATGGATTTCTTTCGAACGTTCGGTCAGCGCGGACTGGACAGCTGTTGATTGGGCTTGAATATTTTACTTGGTTACCAATTGAAAAGTCTTTCGAGAACTGAGCGACGATCGCGTAGCTGCAGCTAAACTCGACATCCTTGCGGATCGCGCGAGCGAAAGAAATGAAAGCTAAACAAAGAATTTCTCTCGTTCGTCAGGTATTGCCTTGATCGACTGGTCCATTTCGCGAGAAATTTTCGTTGAAACAATCGATTCCTTTCCCTTGGAAAAGCAAAAAAAGAAAAAAGAAAAGAACGATCGAACGATCAACTTGATATTCGATTAAATATTCGGCATGGAGACACGAGATGCTTACTCTCGCGTCTCTCCCTTGTATTTTATAACGGCGGACGCAATTATCCCGGGCGAAATCGAGCATCAGGTCCGGCTATTTGATATCCTGTAACCGTAGTATCTCGGTCGACTTAGCAAGTAATTTGCAAGATGTAGATCTCGAGGCGTGGGGCGTAGCCAGGAGCGAAGGGGGTGCGGGCGGGAGAGTGTAGAACGAGGTACGGTCCTCCCTGCCTTTTTCTTTGGCCCCCGGGCGAAAATAAATTGCATTTGGCCCGAGGTGACCCGAGTAAATGTCACGAGAGACGCGACGACGAGCTGGGAAGTATTTGTCAAAGACGCCCCCGGCATCGCGGACCCGATGTACACTTCAGTCCCTTGGTATTCCTCTCCGTCTCTCCGCTTCACCGTCCTTTTGTACCTTTATAGTTTATTTAAATTTCAAACGTCATCGCCGCCGCCGCCGCCGCCGCCGCCGCCACCGACGAGACACCGTAACGCCGTACACGCCTCGAAACACTCCGCCGAAGAAGGAAACTTTTAATTAATCGCGATCATTAGAGCGTGCGGTTCTCGGACTCCTCGAACCTGTCGCTTGTTCTCATCCCTTGCGAACTTTGGACGTTGAAAGCGCGTTTGATTTTTCTTTCTCTCTCTTTTTTTATAAATTTTATTCTTGACGAGAATGGAATTGGGATTGTTTTATGCGTGAATTTATGTTGCGATGTTAACGTTCGGTGATGTTGTAACTCCTTCGCGTGTTTTCAGACCCGTTTCAAATTTCACAACAGTGACAATCGTATCTCACTACAGCGTTAATGAAATTTCAATATGTTCCTTTCTATGAGCGTGTGACACGACGGGCAAATTTCGAATCGAATGGGATCGGATTATCCATGCGAGATAACAATGGCAATTCGCCTGGTTTCAATTTTATCGCGTGAAATTAGAAAAAGACGGTATGTCGATGACAATCGAAATATCAGATACGGCGAGCGTGATAAAATTTCGTCGATGATGATACGTATCGTGTACCGTAACACGGTGTATCGGTGCAATATCATTACGCGTATGTTACGTATGTTAACGCGACAAATTAACTGCCGGTAATCTCGATAAACTATACACTCTGCACGTAACAAATGTCGTAATTCGTCATTGTTGAAAATTTTCAGCTGTTAGTTGTGAAATCCACTTAATCTCGTCGAATTAAAGAAACGCGATATGTTTTTCCATCTATGTCTCTAGAATGGTCAAAAGAATGGTCACACTTTCATTAGTCTTCAAAATCATTACGTATTTGTACCATGTTGAAGAATATATCTTGCCAATAAGTAATATTAAACCTATTTCATTCGATAACAATTGTACGTCCTTTTCTCGTCTATCTGTCGTGTGTACTTAGTTTTCTTCAAACAAGTCCTATAAATCTTCTCGAAACACACTTCCGTATCGCGGAAAAAAAAGATTTGTAAAAAAAAAAGAAAAAATTTATGACGTACCATAAAAATAGCCAAATGTCCACATGTTTTCGTACGTACCCTTCTCGAAAGTTATCGTCGATTAATTTTTTTATCGCGCCGTTAGCCACGGGATCGAACGTTCAAACCAACTTGCGGCAGACACGTTCGACGCGCGATCCACGCGGAGATTGAAATTTTTTACTAATTTATCATTGCCTGTAGCATCCCGTCGTTGTCCGCGAAACGTAATATCCGTTGATTTACAAGTTGATGAAAAACTCGATATTTCTCGCGTTGAATTTATTAACGTGCCAGAGGATGGAGCGGGGGGGGGAGGGGGGGATCAATACAGCGTGTGGCTTTTTCCTTTTTTATCTTTCCCCGTTCTTTTTGCAAACGAAAAAAATTCCCGGATGTTGCTGCGGGTGTTTTAATCGAAGGGTGATTAAAGGCCACGACGGGGATGATTATCTTCGTCGGTGGCATCGGTTTTTTAATTGACAGCCGATTTTAATTAATATTCTTATTAAATTCTCCTCCTGCCTTGGTCACGGAATATAATTACGGGAAATTGCTGCGGTTAGACACGGAAGGGGGGAGAAGGAGCGGAAGGGGAGGGCTCGAACGTCGATACTCTCAATCTATCGGACATGCCTAGATGTGTTTCTGAAAGTTCAGGAACTTGGAGGCGCGCGGCCATCAACTTGTCGATTTTCCTGATTCGTTAAGACGCGTCAAATTCGTTCGCGAAACTTCGCAGAACTGGAAATAAATCCTTCCGACTTGTCGATCGACGTATATTTCCATTGGAGGTGAATTAATTCACGTCACTTGCATCGCTCTTTCGATTAATTGTATGTACTGTCGAGCATTCGGTGTTAATGCCTAGTTGTTGTTCTCCAGTTCTGCAGCACCGACACTTGCCAGCCATGTCTGAGTTCCGACATCTTAAAATTCGGTTAACGTCGAGTTGGTACGAGAGACGCTCCGTGTAATTTACGTTAGATTCTGGCCATTTCACTTGAAGCGATGCAATTCATTTACATATGAAACGCAGGATGTGCCTGATAATTAAGAATTAGTAATGTAACGAGAGAACATTGGAAAAAAATTACTTTAGTAGATCTGGCTGAAATGATTCCACCTTGACTTCCATCTGAATCAGTGCAACGAAACGGATCCAGAAATGAGCGAAATCTGTAAAACGGAATCCATCGGTGCACGTCGTTAAAATTGATTAGCGGAAAAACGCGTCTCGCCGAAAATTTCTTGAAAAAAAATCGAGCCTGCCTCCGCGGGAACAAAACGAACGAGAAGATAGGAGAGAGGGAGAAGAAAAAAAGGCAGAGGGCGAACGGTAGAAGAAAGAAAGGATTCAATAAGCTTTCATTTTGGTTCTACCGAACGAATTGGTGCTCGTTACAAGGATGCTTCGAGACGGGAAAATCTCGCTGGGAAACATTTCCAGGAGAGCCAGAGAGGCCCGATTGAGTTATGGCTAGTTGCCGGCGTGCTGGAAGAAAGAGAGAAGAGTGGGCGGAGGAGAGGGAGGCGGGAGAAAAAAAAATAAGAGAAAAGAGCGTCGAGCTGCCGCGCCTTTTTTACTCTCCTTTTTATTCCTCCTCCGGCTGGCTGCTCGCAGGTTCGACGCTCGGAACGCGTCGGTTCTCTCTATCGGCGGGAATTTGCGAAAAACTCTCTCTCTCTCTCTCTCTCTCTCTCTCTCTCTCTCTCTTTCTGTCGCTCTCCGGCCGGCCGAAGTACAAGCTTCTGAAACTACCGTTAGTTTTCGCGGCTACGCAGGATTTATGGGGAGCCGCTGGCGTCCTGGGAAACACGCCGGGGAAAAACTTGTTTTTCATAGAGAAATTTCGTTGTTGCACCCGTTCCGGGCGCAGGGATCGAATCGATTGGATGCCTGATGATCCTTTCTGCTCGCTTTCACGCTCAGATAGTTCGATGACCGTCGTTATTTTCAGGCGGTTCGTTTCGTCGATTTTTCTCTTTTTTTTTTTTTTTTTTTTTTTTTTGGAATTGTCGAGACTTTCGAAGCGCTGATTTCGTTACTGGAAAAGTACCTATTCGGTTCCGTGGAAAGTTGCGATTTCAGTTATCGAATTTGTTCAGAGGATTCTTGCTTTCATTGATTATGTAATTGTCGAAGAGCTCTGCGAACCTTAAGAAATTCGGAGATTAAGAACTAAAGTCGACGTTTTTTCGTGAATCTTTATTGGCCAAAATAAACCAACAAGTGTCTAATTTCTTTCTTTCTTTCTGAATCTGTTTGCTTCTTTGCAAGCTCCACTTTTTCTTCTGTCACAGTGAAAAGACTGAAAAAAATCTAAAAAACATTTGCAAATACGATTCACCAAGCATCTCGCCTATACGCACACACATATATCTATGTCCGAGATACATACGAATCAAATACTTTCTATTCACGCTGCGAACGATTCTTTTTTATCCTGTTTTTATTCTCTTGGATATCCAGAGTTTCGAATTACGAAAAAGAGTACAATAGTTTCAAATTCTCGGAACTCGAAACTCGAAATTCGAAAACTTTCTTGGATTTCAATGGGTTTCAATTTCCTTATTTTAAATGTTGCAAATCTCTCTCTCTCTCTCTCTCTCTTTCTGCTCACGTCACGTTTTCCTTTCCTCCTCTTCTATTTTAATTTGTACGAATCGTTTCACGTTTGTGGCGTTAAAGACGAACAGGGTGTATCTGAGAACAGCGAGCGAACAGAAGGAGACTCGTTTCAAGGAAGCCGTAGAATCGATAACGTCTTGCTCGCGGTTTGTGGTCTCTGGTGAAAAACGAGTTTACAGAAATCGTGAGCCAATCGGGAAAACCATTCGCGACACTGTTTCGTCATCCTGGCGAGGAATTAATAACAATAATTAGTAACAGTCTCTCGTTCAGACGTTGGTGTAGAGTCCCGTTTACGGGAGACAGCTTTGGTCGTTAAATGAACGAGACGATCGATTTCCAGTCGTTTAACTAATAGGTTTATAACTAATAGGGCTTCGTGGTTCGATATTTTATCATTCAAAGTGCCCCGCAAAGTCCAATTTAATACTGCGTAAAAATATGCTACATTCGACGTTTTGCAAACGGTATATCTTCTCGATGCATCCCACGTCACGTTTTTTTATCTCGAGTCACATTTCATCGAAGCACAGCAATAATTAATCAGTCATTTCTACCGCTAATATGGAAAATTGACGCGAACGTCGATATTTGTAAATATTATTAGACGGGAATCACACGAGTATCGGCGATCTATTAATTCCTTTCTGAATGGTTCTGTCGCGTCAAAGTACCGCCTAACGACTAAATAATCTAAATCTGTCCCGAATCTCAGTGAATCTATTTCTAATTGAAACGAGTCCATTCGTTATTCAGGTCTGTTTCTATTTCTGACATTTCCCATTGGATTCATCGTTACGAAAAATGCTGAAACCGAGAGCAGCAGTTGAAACCCCTCGGTCACGAATACGAATCGGGAGGGAGAACTCGCGAACGTGCGTAAACGCGGCGACAATTTGCCACGGTCGATCGAAAGTTTGAGTACATTCTTAGGTTACTCGAGCCTCGGAGCAATGGTCGACAAAGAATCAAGTGGAATAGATGGGCGGACGGTATTAGGAGCGAGAGGTTAATAACGTCTTCGATCCGAGGACGGGCTTTGAAACGGAGGCGCGAAAGCGTGACGTCGTGTCGCGGCGGGCTTTATCGAGCCAGCTCAGTTTCGGCAATATCAGGCCGCGATAAATTTCCCTATATCTGTGAGAAATTCTCCAGGTGGTTGGTCCACGTCGCGTCTGAGAGAGAGAGAGAGAGAGAGAGAGAGGCACGATTTAACAAGGATGAGCGTAGCTACGTCGTCGCGAACCTTATAAATTCTCGGCAAAGAATGGCTCTGATGATGAGGAACTCTCGTTCTACTCGGGCTTCGAGTGCATTCGAGGGGAAAATGGATGCTGCGATTAGACGGCTCGCAGATACCTCGGTTTCCAAGGAAATTCACGATGGGTTTGTTCGTGCGGTAATTTCACTGCCCGTTCCGTACGGGATTGTAAAACGTTTCTAGCGAAACTCCATTTTGCCGAAGTCCTCCGACTAGAATTTTTGGTTATAACGATCGTATTCGTTAGCTGCTCGCGAGAGCATTTGCACTTTTTATTATGTACGCGCATTATGCGAAACGTTTTAATAATTTACACGATCGTCAGGTTTGAAACAACGAGTGTATATTTTGAAGCAGACACGTTTAAACGTTTAATTATTCGTTGCATCAATAAATTTTTATGTTCGATGAGACTATATTTAACTCTTGCAACACACTTTTTTGTTTTATTAAATATACGTTTGCAATAACTATGTTGACACTTGTGCACGTCTTGAAATACTTACACGTTACTTGTACGTACATTTTTGCATTGGCTCTGAATTTTGTCAATGTGTTAATAATAGTGTTGAAACTTCTCTCATAACAGTAGCAATATAAAAGCTTTTCTACGTGATATGTGTTAAAACAGATTAGCTGACGAAAATATTCGACACATTTTATGAATATATTATACGTATCACCTTCAACGTCCCTTTTAGAGTAGAAAAAGATGAGAAATACGCGAGAAATAGAAGAACGTACACGTCGAATTTATTTTTTTTTGAAACGAGCAAAAGACGAGTGGTGAAATTATCCGATAAACGCGTGACAAAGTAAAATTATATACTTTAATAAAAACGCGAGAATTTTTCTGCAGCCCCCGGAGAGTAAAAAGTAGTCAGATCGATGGATAAAAATGGAGAACGAGGAACGTCGGGACGAAAGTAACCGGATATTTGCCGAGGGTAGATCGCGTTTTATAATAATGGGTAAATGAATCTTCCTGTCGGAATATTGACGTATAAAAGACTAGTGGCTGGCCAATGTACTAATTGCTGGTTGCCTCGACCGCTCCGATCGACCACCGAAGTAATACCAGTATCCCGATCCAACTAATTACCCAGTTGGTCCATTAGTGTAATTGCTGCCAGCACAATATCCAAACATTACTAGGATATCAGAACCTGTTTGTTAGGAAATTAGACGTCCGCTTCGTGGCATTCATCACCGACTATCGACGCACGCGTTTCTATCGCGTCGTCTGCGTTCTTTCGTTTACAAATCTAAATTCATTCGACACGAAGGAAGCGTTTACATCTCCAAAAACCACGAGAAATATTTCAGGTGGTAATAATTATTCGTCCATCGCGCAGAAAAATTGAAATTCGCTTAAACTCAATAATTTCATAATTACAACGATTTGCAGGGAGCATCGTTGCTTTCACATTTTTTAAATAAATGAAATTGTCCCCGACAATTCGATCAGTATCAAATCACGCTGTTAATTACAACGCTATTATCCGTCGTTCGTTATTATATTTTAAAAAAGAGTGCAACTACGACGACGTCAGTCGATTTTCGAGATTACTTTACAACCTCGTCGTATCTTTCCTCCTCGGGATTACCCGCTTGAAATATTTTTTTCCCAGACGCCGCCTCGGGTGTCTCAAGTCTCGTTCCCATCTTTTTTACACCTTCCGTAAACGTCCTCCGAAAACAATTCAAAATTTATACTCGTAACTTATGGCCAGATTGCGCTCTGCGGCGGGCGCAGGGGAGAACTTCCAACTCGTGGAAGACGTATTTCCTAACTCGGACAATGTGTCTTCCGACTCCGAACAAATACGTCTAAACTTCGCAAGATACATCGCCGTCAACTTAATGCGACGTAAATTTGATACTGATGTTACCGTCACTTTTAATGTTTCAACCAACCCTGGTGAAAACTTTTCGAACAAGTTGCTGATAAGAATCTTCGTTCCTCTTTCCCGTACTTTTACAAGGCAGCGGAACACCGACGATACTTGCCTTTATCGCCACTCGCCTCGGACCGAAAAGAGAGGATTTAAACTGCTGCAGAGTCTTGACGACGCTTATTACGCTGCGGGTTTTTTTAATGCATTTGTATCAAGTTCGAACTTGCAAAAAGTATCTAAAAAATATCGAACGAAGAAAGTTATTCGTGACTCTCTCAAATGACAACAATTGACACAAGCAATCTCTGTCTAAACACAAACTAATTGACGGATATTTGGTATTTCTAGAAACACAAGTTAAAAATCTGATAGTTAATCGAGACATTTCTTAATTATGATTACAAGTCAAATATTAACGTTATCGCAATAATTAATTCAATTGTTAATATTTAAAAAAATCTAAATACTAGAAATTATTTCAACGAATGAAATCAAATACACGAATTAAATATTTAGTTTTACACTTTCACTTTTCATATTTCGATCTAGCGATTCTCGCTAATTCTGACACCTGAAACACCTTCCAACTCATTTTATTAGCCCGTTGTATCTCGAGCTGCAACAACGGAACTCTTGTTCCAGCCAGCGACGAAACAATATTTCAAATCAATCAACAACACGCTCGTCCTGCAACTTGGATCGTAATTACATTTCGGAAACGAATGCAATAAAATGATTCGGTGAGCGCTGGTACGAACACGATTATTGAAAATATTGGAAGCGTGTTTCGGTTCGAATGTCATTCGTTATCAGGGGCCATTGGAGTAACGATCCCGTTGTTTCGTATTTTTAGCAGATGAAGCGTCATCGTTTATGAACATCCGTTCTGTTTGTTTTTTCTTCCTTTTTTCCAATTTAAATTCAACCAACTTTGCTTCGTATCGCCGTCTCCTTTGAATTTCCACGAATCCTGAGACATCTTTTCCCTTTTCCTCCGAGTTCGATTAATTTAGAAACACGACTCGCTGGAAAAAATATTTTGTAATTCAATTTACGTTCTTCTTCTTCTTCTTCTTCTTCTTCTTTTTTTTATTTACCACGTAGCTAATTTCAATTTAAAGATGATAAGAGAGAGCGTAACATCCAACCGTTCATATTTTATTCCATTAGAGATTTCTTTTCTGTCGAAAAACGAGGAGAAAGGACAAAGGGGTAGACTCGTCGCTGAAGGAAGAAGTCGTAGCTGACAATCTGATTTAAATTTATGAGCTGTTCATCAGGCGTGAGCCGTTCGTTTACGTTTCGTTAACCGAACCAGAAGTTTCGACCCTCTCTCGGTTTTTACCGTCGAACACTTCCGAGCCGCCTCGGAATAATCGATGAGTCGATCGTGAGGAGGGGCGAAGGAGAAGGGTAAATAGTTACGTACCTGGGTTATGACATCGTTCCGGTCTTACGACCTTCCGGCACTTCCGCTATAATAGCTTCAACTCATCTTGGAAAGTTCTAGCATCGTTCCTTACAACTGTGCTCGTAATCATGAAATCCCGAGACAGAGCAAAAGAACGTCGGATCATCGGCTGGAATTAACGGCCTCCAGAGTTGATAGATTCTTCTTGTGTTCTTGCGCATTAAGAGCGAAAATAAAGTTGGTGTCAAGTCTGTATTTCCACGAAATTTTTAGAAAAATTAGTTTCGTAAAGTTGAAACAATTGATTTCTGATCGACTACTTAATTAGTCAAGCCGTCTAACAAGTTTGTTCGAATGTAAAATGATCATGGACTGTGAAGCTTCGTACATATATATTCTTCTGCGATTAGAAAATGTCTCGAGTCTTTTCCTATCGAAACAGAAACGGAATGCGCAGATGAAGAATTTAGAATGACTCTTAAATAACTACATAAAAGATATCTCGTCAAGATCTTCACGAAACGATTGGAAAAATGGTCGAATCAACCCCAAGAATTGACAGAGAAACTCGGCTCGATATCGTTTAACGTAATGTATTAATTCTGAGGAACGAATGTATATATAATCATCTCTGACCGTACCATTTGGCATGAATCAAGGCTCAATGATTTCCTTCGCCTAGTGGAATCACATGGTTCTTGCCGGTTCGTGACTAGTACACGCAAGGGAAGAGGTCTTTCGGTATCGTAAAAGGGGAACCCTTACGACATTTTTATGCGACGTGGTCAAGCCCATATCTTATGCGAGCGGAGGGTTGGGCCGGTTTCAAAAGGAGAAACGTCGATACAGAAACCGTAACGTAGGGACAGTCGTTGTACGGTAGAAGTAACGACCACCCTTGGATTCTCCGTTAAGCGAAAAACGAGGCCGTAGAATCCTGTTATTGCTTCCCGACGATATCAAGGATTCAGATTGATTCAAAGTTACAACCGACCTTATACCCTGCACCTTCTTCCCTCTTCTTTTTTTTCTCCTCCTACGCTCGTTTCTTTGTTTCACTCTGTAATTTCGTGCCAGACGATCGTCATAGAGCGAGTCAGAAAGGTTGTTAGTACAACAACTCGATCGCCAGGTTTCAACGATTCGTGTTACTTTTGCAAGCCTCAAAATTCTCGTCAACTAATTATCATTTGGAATTTTAATTTGCAAGTTGCAAAATTCTCGTTAATGTGGATGTTAATTAGTCGATGTTTGAATTATCGTATCTGTAGCTAGGATTCCTCAACTACGAGTTTCGAACACTGACTAGCACAAGCCGCAAGTGGCTGCGCGCCACTAGCGTCGAGGTCCTGCCGATCTTCAACGTTAAGTAAAGCAGTGTGCGCTAGGATGGGTGTCGGGCTAGCCTTAGCGGGGGTAGTTGCAACAACAAGTGTCTGGGGTAAGGAGTCGCTGCCATCAGCTCTCCCCACTGACGAGTCTAGACAAGCAGCAGTGACTCCGAGACAAAAACGCAACCTTCGCCTTCTCTCTCTTTCTTCTCGACTACCTAAAATCCTTCCCATGCATCCTACTCATCATCTTTCCATTCCCTTCATACCTATACAATACACGTGCAGCATCGTATAAAATCGGCAATTGGAATCTTTTAGATATCGGAATATCAGTTTAAATATTCGTCTCGCTGTATCCATCTCCGACGATCTGGATTTTCATAAAACATTAGTTACCATCGGTTCACGTTAGAATAAATCTGAATGCGTGTCATCTTCAAAGTACGACCTAACCCAAATGTTCCGCATCCCCCTCGGGCAGACTTCCTCCTTCTCTCCCTCTCTTCCCGTGAGAGACAACCACAGAGAGAGAGAGAGAGAAACTGCGCACGATGTTTGAAAGCTCGGCGCGTGACAAATAAAACGCCAGAAGAGAAACGCGTAAGAGGGAGAACAAATACTCTTCGGAATGGAAGAAAGAAATCATCTGAGGAAGTCGAGTGAGCTGAACGCCGTATAAAGCCCTCGCTTCACCGATCTCCCGTTTCGCGGAAGGCAAGAGGGAAACGGAAGAAAAAGGCAGGACGTATCGTCGTCCTCTCTTCTTTCACTCACGCGGCTCGAAAAGGAACGGAAGAACGCGGAACTGGCGCATTGTATTTCGCGTCTTATTCAAAACGCCGCGTAAGACACGATGAAAAGAGGGGAAACTAATGCGAATGTATTTATTCTCGCGGCATGACGCCGCCTGGACGGAGGAAGAGAGAAACCGAGAGGGATGCAAACAGTTTGTTTACGTAACAAACCAATTTATTTCTTCGCCGTTTCCTTTTTCTTTTCGAGCCTCCCCGACTCCCCGAGGGAGAGTAAATTTCTGGTTCTACCGACGTGGGCTATCCCCATTTTTCAGAGAAGAAAACGAGAAGAACTTCTACCCGTGTTGACTCACGTTCTAAGCTTCTGTGTCACTTCCCCCTCCCCCCTTGCTGGTCGTCCTCTGGTTCCTTCGATTTCGGTGTCGTATCTCACCGATCCTCTGGGACACCATGAATACCATTATCGCCCCTTTTCCTACCCCTATTGAAACTTACAAATCGAGACCGACGACTCGAAACTCTATTTCTGGATAAGTTTAGACGATGTCTTGGTTAATCTTTTTTTTTTTTGTTTTTTATTTCTTATTTGTTCAGCGAGAGGCGAATCAACGTTGTCACGAGTGTTGAAAGTTTTACTTTACATAGCGACGGGAATACAGAATAATAGAGAAGATGAAAGACTCTTTTTATTCCCCGTGTGTGATAATTAAACCGTAGAGTGCAGAAAAGTGTACAAAATACCTGGGGATACTTCATGCGGTAGAATTTTAATAGGTAAAACAAACCTCTACATTTTAAATTAAATTTTAATAAGTGAAACGAACATCTAACTCTTTTAATTATTTTTGTAGCATAAATCTCTGCAGTGTGGTGATAACTGAATTCGCTTGAAAAATATAATTCTTTGTACAGTCATTTATTGAAAGTTAGCAGATATGCGTAGATATATGTATGTATGTATTAATAATGACTTTTAATTACTTTCCGTGATTTTAACATCTTCCGTGTGGAAGAAAGAAACGCGGCTCAAAGTCAAAGTGTAAAACGACAAAATAAACAAGAAAATGTCGGGAATAAATTACTTAACAAGCTGAGGGAGATCTCTTTGAAAGCAAGCTTCCCTTAAGGGACTGCGATTTTCTCGGAATTAATACGGGGGAAAGTCAACGCTTTTGTTCCGTGGATTGGCGTGTTTCGCGGGAAACGACGATGTTTGAAAGCATCGGGCAAGAAAGGTTTATTCTGATGGAATATTATTTTGAAGTGACTCGAAAGCGAAGGTAAAACGACAGACTATGTATGATTAAATAACGCTATTCTTGCAAATTCTCTGAAAGTTTAAAATTTTCAATTAGATCCTTTCGTGGGAGGATCTAATGGACTGTAATGAAATATCATTCTGTGCATATTTCACGAAATCTGAAAAATGAAATGCATTACATTATTCAGTAAAAGTGGTATTATCATTCCGTGTAAATCCTTTATTAAGCTCTGTATCGCGTCTTTTCGTAGAAAGTGTATCGTTGCAAAATTTTATCATTTTCAAATAATATTTATTATTATTTAACGAAAACAGGATTCGTACGAGACCATTTGGAGTTAAAGCTAATTAAAGTGAAAAGTTTTAAGTGAAATATTATTCTACGCAGTTTAAAAACCCTCTGAAATTTTCATGTACTTCAACAAACACGATTCTTCGATACGACGCTTCGTTCTAGTGAAACAGTATTTTAAAGAATCTGAAAATTGAGGCCGAAAGTCGTAAGATATCGTCGCGGTATTTGTCAACGGAGAGTCGAATTCAATTGGACCGTGCGTTTAAGAAATCTCCGAATTAATCTATAACGTAATGCATGGTCCCGACATTGATGAATAGGGTTGCACCGCTCGGTGACACACACATACGCGCGGAACAGCCACGAACGTGTTAATTGCCTTAATCCAGTATTCGCTTGTATCTATATCCTGACGGGGCAGAAGATAAATTACAGGCTCGTTGTTTTGGCGCCAATCATGCGAATACCATTTCCTCGATCCGACCAGATCACCGTTTCGTGTTTCCACCCGCAGAATGTCAAAAATGATTCCGGACGATCAGCGTTGTTTGTCACTCGTCGTGCTCGCGTGACACTTGTCCCTTTCATTTTTCAACGACCGGTGAAAAGGACATCACTTACCATCGAACAGATCGTCGTTGGACGAGACAGCGAAATTACCGAGAGAGTTGAAAGCTCGTCGCCATTTTGTCCGCTGTAACGAAGCTTTTCGAATTTTTTTTTTTTTTTTTTTTTTTTTTTTTTTTGCGGAAACGCATTTAATCTCGGTGTTGTCGAAGGGAAAATCAATTCTTATTGCTCATCCATTCTCTTCTGTTTCTTTAAAAAAAAAAAAAACATGTGTGGAATAAACTTTGGAATTCACTTTCTAAAAATGGAACATTTGGTAGAGTTTTTACGAACATAATAACAATTGAACTCTTTGGATCTGGTGATTGGTAATAATAATTACGTACGCAATCGTCATTAGCCATTGTCACAGTCTATCATCGCGATCGTCGTGATTCGAAATTATTTCAGTATGTGATATTTTGACGCTAATTGTCCACCGGTAAAATTGAATTGTAATACGTGCGTTTATAACGTGTAATTTTGAAACAGAGAAGGACGGGTACGCTTTAATTCAATTTATTTCTTTTTGATATATCCGAATCCAAATACGTCATGCAGCGGGTGGGAAAGTGAAAAAACATTGAAAAATTTTTTCACGGCAGAATCCGTCTCAGATTTTAAAATCGAAAGTCTTTCCGTCGTACAAATCCTGTAAAACTTGACGTACATTTTCTTTCAAATCACTTTCTGTTAATTTCCAAACTGAACGATTGGAAGGAAGATACATATAGAGGAAGATACAATATTATGATGGAAAGTTTTAAGTGACTGATAAAAGGAACGTAACAAATTTACCGTAATCCCTCGTTGGTCGTCGAACCGGTCGGTCAGGTTTCAAGACTCTCGGGGATACGATGTTTCAAGACTTTTAAGAGCCCGTGGAAAAGTTCACGGTTCCTTAAATTGATCAACACTCTAAAGTCGTTTGCCAACTTTGTACCTAGCCTCGCTCGAACGCTTTTAAAGTCGAATAATATTTGAATGAATTGGAACACGTTCGCGGCGAACGGCTAAATATCTGAGAAATTTACAACAGGGCGATTCCCATCTGACAGCCTCAGGCCTTAGGATCCGACTCTTTCTCGCTCGCCGAGAACTTCCGGCCGCCTTTCTTTCCGCATTTTTTCGCGTGCCAGGTAACTCCGTTTCCGTAGCTACTTTTCCTCCGTTTTAACTTCATCTTCTTACTGTCTTCCTTTCGCTTCGACGCGGAAAGAGAGAGAGAGAGAGAGAGAGAGAGAGAGAGAGAGAGAAGGAGAAATCTTCTCTACCGGATCTGTTACACCAGAAAACTCCTGTCCCGAGGTTTGTCCCGCGTCGAGGAAAAAACGAAGCTGACTTTATGACCGTCTTATCATCTGTCTCAGCTGGCGGATAACGAGCAAATTAAAATTCTTTCGTCGATCTTTTTCAAAATTCACTCTTCACCTCCGTCACGATCCGTGTGGAGCCGACGTTGTCAACTTGAGTTGCTTTCGAATTTGTTGTCATTTCTTTGTACCTCTCGCTCTGTTTCAGATTTAGGTCCTGAACTTTGATTGCTAGCATTATCTGCGATGATAAAGCAAATAAAAGGCTTTAAATAAATATTTGCAATACTTCTTACGAAGGTCTTTTAAATATAATATTTCTCTCTTTTTTAACATCAATAATTGCAAATGAGTAAGTTTCTTCTTGAAACATCCGAATTTAATTATCTGGAAGTACAAAGTTGAAAGTAATGAATTTTTCTAGGAATTTTACGTACAAAGACCAAAGTCGGAATAAAAATATGACGAATCTGTTCTCTCTGACTCACTGTCTTTTATGTCTTGTCTAATAATCAAAAAAGGAAATAACCTGATAGGTTCGAAGATACAAATTCAGAATATTTTGTAAGAAACATATCTTTGAATCAAATTATCATTACGACGCATAAAATCAAATCTTGATTCAAACATTATCGACACTGACACTTTTAAAACATGCTTAAGAATATTTGATTTCTGTAAAAAAGACGAAGTTTGACGATACTTTTTCCACGAAAGATGGAAAATCTGAGTTGCGCCAGAAAATCCTATCCGGGAAATTGTCCCGCGTCGAGGAAAAAACCGAGGAGCCGATTTTACGATCCGTCGTCCGTCCTCCCGCTGGCGGATAACGAGCAAATTAAAACACATACGTTCGCCGGTCTTTTAAAAACACCGCTCGTAATTCCTGCCGCTGTGGGGATGGCTCTTTCCACGAATCGTTTAAGCGTTTAAATGTTTTGCCAGTAATTGTAATCCCCGCTGGCGAGTAATTAATGCTAATGAAACGGTCGGTGCCAGTTCGGTGAAAAATCTAACGGGGTAATTGGAAAGTCAAGCAGGAGGGAGCGTTTCCACTCGTGTGGAAACAGTTTTTCGCAATTACATTCGCGATGTCATTAACGAAAAATATATATATTTCTCGCGATGTATGTGTTTATATATATATATATATAAAACGGTTGTGATCGTCCGTTCAGAGATGCGGCGAGATCGCGCGAATTTCACCGGCAGCTTGATGCGCGTTGGGGCACATCAAAGGGTTGGACTTCATCGCAGGAGAGCGATAGAAGCGCAGAAGAGTTTTACACGGTTCGGATGATATGTCTCGGACAATCGGGATTCTGCAGTTTGCTTTGAATTTTAATTCTTTTTGAGAGAGAGAGAGAGAAAGGTCATTGTTACAACCGCTGACAATGAGTTTCACGCAGAGTTAACCGAGAATATTAAAATTTTTGAGATGTTAAATTGTTAGTTCGACGTGGAAAATACATGGAGGATAGGCGATGAAAATCATGCTTTGTGTAATATGAGAGAAAATCATTTAACATTTGAACGAAATTTTCATTCGTAGAAGGTTTTTATTTGCGAAATAAATATTTACTCGAAGACGTCGTTCTATCGGGTGAAAATGATCTGGCGAAACTGTGACGTAGATTTTCCAAGTTTTTCCAAGTTTTCAATTTTGTTATCGAGCTTCGTTATTCATTTAACGAAAATTATGACGCAAACTACGAAGGAATAGGATACGTACGTTCTGAGAGAAATCGTGGTTATACGAACATAATTCATGGATTAACGTCTAGCTAAATGTACCCAATTTATTATTACGGAATGTCCTAGTTTCAGAATGGCATGACGTGGAATAAAATTTTTTTCGTTTGAACCTTCGTTTCCTCAGAAGATAGATTTTAAATTAAACATGCGTAAAACTTACACTTGACACACGTGTGCTCTGTAAATTTTTTAATTTAATTTTCTCGGAAACAGAATTCGCCTTGCGAATAATTTTATTCTACATTTTTCACAAGAACAATCTCCTTGCGATTATTCATTCCTGTCCACTTTGGAATTAGTCTGATTCAAGTATACTTGAGAAATATTCAAAGTAGAATTAGTCTGTTCTGTGAGCGTACCTTTGAAAATTTATACCTTTGGCTTGAATTGTATCTCGCATTTATGTCGCAAAATTTTTCAGATTTCTCGTTACCTTCATGTCGTTTTGTTTGCATTAGAATTGCATTAAAATATTACGAGGAATATCCTTTATAAATTCTCTCTCTGACATTTTATTCGACGTCACTACTTTGCTTACGTCTCACATTTACTCGATCAATTTTCACGTCTGAAAAAAACTTCGGTGTTTTCACTTATTTCAATGTTCGTCGCGTAAAAACTTATTGCGAGGAGCACGGTGCGCTTGTCCTTTATAAATTCCCTCTTCGTCGTTTCAATCCGTCGAGGCACGGATTTCGCCAGGCTTTCAACTTGAAAAGTGTATTTTCCAGCGATACAAAAGTCGCATTATAAACGCGGTAATCCGACGGCGTGTGTAAATCTCGGGCAATCGATGGATAGATTCAGCGAACCAGAGGGAACAGTGAATTCCACTCTTTTCGCCCCGTGTCAAGAAGCACTTAAGAACAGGCGTTGACGCGGAATCGATGGCTTACACGGGCGCCAGGAACTTTGTACACGATTCGGCCAATTCGTTGTGTTCGTTTGTAAAGTGTCGCCATCGCTACCTATGACACGCTGCCTCGATAAAAGGAACAGAGTCGCAGCGAAACCCGACAGCGGAACATTTATCCTCCGCGCGGCGGTGAGATAGAAAACTCGGACAGGGATAAAAATTGCGTGCCACTCCAGAGAAAGTACACTGCCGCGCGTAAATATTCGTACACACCTGGTGCAGTTTGATCAAAAGCTTGATATTTTTATTATATTTTAACTTGTTCTGGTGGAACGTAAAAATTTCGCGCTATCTTGAAGGTAGTACATCAGCTTAAATAATTGGACACTGGGTGCATTTTGACATTTTGATATTCACATCGTTGTTAATTTATTTATCGTTAATGGTTATCGTAATTTTATATCTTCGATATATGTGTTAGATCTCAATGCAACGATCGAGTGTTAGTTTTTTAATAATTTCTGACAATTGGTATCAGTCTGATCAATGTTGGGGTATTCTACTGCTCGATACATTGTCCGACCATCGTTTACTCCGCATTAAAACTTCTCTCGATGTTACGAAATTAAATAAATTAGAGTCTATCGACGCAACGAGAAACAGAAAGAAAAAAAAAAAAAAATGCAACAAATAATCAGACTGTTTAAAAACTTTCGCAATTTCTATAAAATAGCTTCAGACTTGTTTCAAGCTTTGCTGATCCGAAACTTTGACGAATCCCAATCGCGTTTCATTACATCACTGCCGATGAAGTTTTAAAATGTCTCTATAGAAACCAATACGTACACACGTATGCATCAAGTTGAACTATTAAAACGTGGTAGAGCGTTTGAATTGAAATAACAATGTAAAAAAGTTTCCACGCATTTTATTTCAATATTTCCTCGAGCTACTTGTAAGGTCAGTTAGGACGATGATGCCGCCCCTCTGTGTGCACTCGTCGGATCGGAAATAAATCCCAAAATAATCCCGGAAGTTCGCTAGGACCCGGGGAATAAAAACCGAGCTCCGCCCGGTCCGCTAATTTAGCCTGGAAATAACGATGAAAAACGAGGGCGAGTCGATAGCGTTGCCGTTGGCCAAGGGAAGCCAAGCTGCACTTTGGTGATCCTCGAATACTATGGCTCCGGCAGACTGGAAGCGTTACGAATTATAATTTCCGGGCACGCGACAGCAAGCCGATCCTACGGATTACTAGCAGCGACAGTGTGGTCAGCCGAGCATGCACACCGAGCGCGCTCGTCTGCCAAGGGGATGGGACGCCTGGCCGGTTCGTACCGTGAATTTTAACCAAAAGGGGGATTTACCTCTCGCCACTCTCGTTGCACTCCAGTCTTCACCTTTCCGCGCCGTGGAAATTTCCGCTCGATAGCCGAGCTTTGATTCGCCCCACCAGCCCCGTCTTCCACCTCCACCTCCTCCTCCTCCTCCTCGTCCACTTTGTTCTTATTGTCCTCTGCAATGGCTGACTTCAATCCCCGAAACTTACCCTCGATAATTATCTGTCGGCGAGAGACGTACTTTCGAAATTTGTACGCCAAATATGGCTGCGCCACCGTGAATTTCGAATTTAGGAAATTTCAGTTTGTTGCCACGATGGCTGGAACGACGAAAGACAATGCCATCGACTCCGAAGATTCAGCGGCAATTTCAATTAAAATTCACTGCAGCACTTCGCGAGATTTCGTCGAACGATAAAACTGTTTCAGAGTCGATTGGACGATGGTCGGATGGAACTGGGGAAACAGAGAGAAATATCTGGCGTGTTTGTTTTCTAATTCATCGTCGAAAGTGCTCGCGGCGCGCGCGGTTGAGAATTAACTTTGCGAGATCCGACGGGTGGCAGACAAGGGAAACATCCTTAGAAGAAGAAAGAGCGAGACGTTCGCAACAACGTTCTTTACAACAGGATTCCCTCGGTCTCGGTCTCGTTCAACATGCAAACACGGCCAGCATGGACGTGGTTGTTTGCGTTCTCGAGTGCAACTTGTTGCGGATCCCAATTTCTTTCGCGAGCTCTTCAAAGCTTGTCGCCGGCTATTCTTCGCGTTAATGTGAATTTCAATGCGACGAAAACGTGATTACAGAGGTGGCTGCCAACGTAGACGTTTATTCACTTTTCGCCGCGTTCGATTCCGCGAGACATTTTATACGAATTAACGAAAGTTTCGACTCTAATTTTCATCGTCGTTACGTCAACTTTCATTTTATGAACGACGTCAGACAAGGCTGGTGGGAACAGGTAAATGGCATTTTTGTCGTCCTTCGTACGGTAGATTTTACAAAATTAAGGTCAAAGTATCTGTCAAATAGTTTTCCGAGCGTCTACAACGATTATAAGTAAATGGAGTATAAGTGATCACGAATTACAAAAAACATTCTTCGCTTTATTCTTTCAATTGGCTAAATGAAACTAACGTTACTAGTCGTAGATTACAAATTACTGTAGCGGCAATAATATCTTGAATAACAGCAACTGAACATGAAAAACTGAATGATATCACGTTAAAGAACTGCTCGATTGTTTTAATATTAATTATTGTAGGAGGAGAGGTCACTGTCTAGATGACAGTATCCTTTGCGCGGGTACAGATACATACAACTGATAGTATGGTGTGCGTGTGTCCTGAAGACGGTCGCGTGAGGAGTGCGTGCGAGTGGAGAATAGAACAGCGTAGCAACAGAAAAATAAAAAGAGCGTAGCGTCGAGCAGAGAAAAAGAGGACAGCGTTGAGTAAAGAGCGTAGAGCGTGGTGTCATAGCGTAGTTGTAAAATTAAACGATACTTTTTATAATTAAATAATATCTTCTTCTGTTGCCTACCAAACGTTCCTACATTATTTAATTAATAAAAGACGAAATTAGAGAGATTCAACCTCAATTTTGAGCTTGTGAAGGATTCGATCGTCGGAATGAAATAGAAAAAGCAATTGTTTCTGGAATTTCCGATCGGGTAATCGACGAATGACAACGGCGGACGAAATCAAATATTCGTGGGAATTTGATTAAACGTGCAATTGATTTTTAACGCGAGGCGAAATATTGATACCGGCGTTTAATGCATCGCCGATTAATCGAAAAATCTGTAAGTAGTATCTGTCCGCGTCGGCGGAATCGAGATCGATTGTAACGTGCGTGCGTGCGTGCGTGCGTGCGCGTGGAAACCGAGGCGAGGTGAAGGTTCTAAACGGTTCCCGAACGGAAACTCTTAATGACATTTTCCTGTCGAGATGTTTCTTAGAAACGATCTCTTCCGGCGACACGACACGCTAAAGAGACACCATTGAAACGTGAACTTGCACTTCTCGGCGGTTTCTCGGCAAACCCGACGAGCACAGTCGGAAAAGTTTCTTCTCGTAAGCAGAACATAGACAACGCCTCTCTCTCTCTCTCTCTCTCTCTCTCTCTCTTTTTCTCACTCGATGTCTTTGCCCCGAGAGCGGAACACTCCATTTGCGAGCTGCGATAATTGCGCCGGCGAAGCACGTTTTAACCTTATGAATAGATTTCGCACAACTCGATTATACTGGAAGACGACCAAGAGTTTGTGGCCAAGAAAATAAGTAACGAAGCGAGAAATTGAGCAAACGGGAAAAAAGAAAGGGAGAAAAAGGAGAAAAGAAATGAGAAGAGGTAGGATTTCGGTGGAAGCGGGTAGAAATTAAAAATTACCCGCGGAATGAATTACGAACGGTACAGATATTTAAATGTTTGTTTCGTTTGAAAGACAAAAGCAGTGCAAAAGTAAAGAGGAATTGAATAGAAAAACAAGTGGCGAATTTCTATGCGTATTGTGTGAGATCTCTGAGGGCTGCAAAAGTGGCGGGAAATGCACAGTGTCGAAAGAAAAATTTAATGCTCCCTCAACACTTAAACTATGTCACCACGTCCATTAGCAACCGCGAGTAGCCACGGCGAGTCCGTAGAACAACAGGCAACTGCAGCTGCAAATAAATCATGACCTGTCCGTGAAAAGTTCTCCACGATCGTTCCGTTCACGTTAACGCGTTCCGGCTCTGTTAACGGCTCTGCCCGTCGTTAAAATTCTATCTGCATTGTGTGCTTCTGTACGGAGTGGGAAAAGCTGCGTTGAACTGCAAAGAACGAAATCGCGGCGATAACAGGGAAGCAAGGGAAACGGTTGAAGGGCGGTGAAAAATTTGTTGCACGGCGAACATTGTCCAATTTTCAACGTGGATTCACGCGTGCTGCTCGGCGTGAATATTCATGGCGACGAGAGAGCTCTGCGTGGGGGTAGAAACGAACGTAGACGACGAAAGGGCGCGGTTGAAAGAGTCCTGGCTCGGGAAAATACTTTAGACGTTACGCTGGTGGCCGCCAGTTTTCACATTCTCGCCTACTTAGCTCTCCTCTGCTCCTTTTCGAGCAGAGACTCTTCTTCCTCCATTTTTCCCCGCTCTCGCAGCCATTTCTGCGAGCCGGTCTCGCGATCCCAGCGAGACCTTTTCAATTTGCAGCGCAGCCGCGCACCGGCAACCGCTCGCATTTTAATGACGGTGATTATTAACCGCCACAATACAGTTGTGCAACATATTCCTTTCTTCTTTGAAATACGCTTGTGAACTCGCTCCTCCCGGCCGTTGCCTTCCCTGCTGTCCTTTTGTCCCTTCCCTTTTTCGCTGGCTACACTGTATCGCGAAATACACTTCTCCGCCAGGTTTCCCTCTGTTAATTTTTCCGAGCCGTGCGTTAGAATTTAGAAAGCGAGCTTCAGCTTCTCCGTTCTCGCGAATTAATCGTGATTATTACTAGCTTGAACGCGCAGCTTGCGCAATATATTCCTTTCTTCTCGAGAAGAGATACGAGAAAATGTACTCTCCTCCTGATGCTTTCTTTCTCAACTCGACACACACTTGCCATCCTTTTATTTCCTCCGCTCTCCCCAGCTGCAATCGCGAAACAGACTTTTCCACTAATTCTCCGTTGACTTTTCAAGGTGTACGTTAGAATTTAGATGGAGTTTAGTTTGTTCGTTCCAGCGAATTCGTTTAGCAATTATTTTGACAGGCACGATATAGTTGCGCAACGTATCCCTTTCTTCAGTCGAAACACACTCATGAATTTTCCACCTGCCGCCTTCTCTTCAGTCTACACGTCTGCCGTGTCTCTTTGTTTCTCTCTCTCTCTCTCTCTCTCTCTCTCTCTCTAGCTGCAACCGTGAAATGTACTTTTCTGCTATTTCTCTTGCCGATCGCAGAGATTTTACTTCACGCAGCTTCGTATCTCGGGTTGCCAGTTTTTAGTTGATTTCTTTTCAGTGTACAACAGTGGACGAAAAAAACTTTAAATCTCGAATAACATCACCGAATTATGGACAATAATTTATTGGTTTTGTTCTGCCTTTTTTGCGCTCATGTATTACATTATACACGAATATTAAAAATTATTTTGACACTCTCACGTAAGAACCGATTTATTTTCCGAACGATTTACTTTCAACTTTACTCTTACGCCAACTCACCGCGTTTGTCGCGCGTTACAAGTTGAAAGAAACGGAGGATCGTAAAACTCTTTATCCTTTCGCATGGTCGCGGAAGAACGTTGCATCTCTATATTCATAGATAATAATTATCCGTTATCCCCCGTCGTTATCGTTATCGTCTTCCCCTCTGCTTCTTTCCCTCATTCCCCCGTACAAGACAGAATTTAACTGTGAAGATGCAGAAACGAGAGTTTATTCGCGACGAGGCGGGAAACAAAGTGTTGGAAACGATAGTTACGGGTTGTAGGTAACTCGACGTTGGCAGCTAGCTTTTTCCACGATCGAGCGTTCTGTTCGCGACCTTAATGACCTTCGTGACATTCGAACGGACTCGAGCCTCGACGACCTTAATGACTTTGAATTTTCCATTGGAGTAATTTTACTCGACTATTTTATATAGCCGAGGCAAACGATCTCGAGGTCTCTGGTAATTTTTACCAGACGCCACGGCTCTTTTATGTCGCAAAGAAAATAAGAAAATCTTTTACATTTTCGGAAGGACGCGACTGTTTGACTTTTCACTTTTCGCTGCAGCTGGTGTTTTAATTTAAATGAAAATATCGAATCTCCACGCAACGGTACGCTCTGCCAAGTATCACGATTGGAATTTTCTTGAAAGTGCGGAGGTTAACAAGCTTCAACTTTTAATCACATCATTTTAAAATCCATTCCTTGATTTTCAGAGGAACTTCGGTTCAGAAAAATACCCGACTCAACTTTCACCGTTGTATTTTGTTTTAATTCCCGGGGCGAGGAGCGGAGGATGAGTTCATCAATATGAAATTAAAGTTCACGGTTGACATAATTCCGTGTCGAGTGTATTTTAAGTGAGACGAAAGTTTGGTAGAGTTGCTTCGAAATAAAGAATAACAAATAAGAACCAACCAGTTCTACTTGGAGATTGAATTCGAGATTCAGTAGAAATTAATTGAACAAATTGATAATACTGAGTGGGATAATCAAATAGAAACGTGTAAATATAAAATATAAAATAAAAATATTCGGAAATTAATGAAAAAGATAGTAGACAGCATTTCCTGTCTATTAAAGAAATAGCGTTACATTGGAAGTTGTCCGATTTATGATGGAACATTCTACTTTATTACGTTCGCAGTACAATCTATCATCTCACGGCCGTTTATTTTTTACAAAACATTTTTAACGACACGATATTCAATATGTCTAAACGTGCAGGAAGAAGCTTTTATCAAACAAGAGGAAATTTTTCTAAAAAATGATAGCAAAGTGGCAAACGAATACTGCAAATTTACTAGCCGAAGTGTTTTAAAATTCGGTTAACCTACAAAGTTTTACTTTACTAAAAATTTAACAGCGGACAATACGAAATTCCGATTCCGTGAATGTCAAGTTAAGCGTAAATGTTTAATCGTAAAACTTTCCAACAACCGAAAACGGGATTACGATTCTTTCGCAACTCGGTGAATAAATTAACTTCTCGGTGAAGTGAAGGATCAAAGATGCAATTTCTTTGCGTCAAGATGCAATTAAGCTTTCGAACATTTCGCCAGTGGAATTAAAATGACGCACGAATTCGCGATACACCCGAACAAAAAGCAGCGGGGGCGCTTTGTTGTCGGTTCGACGGCTCGATTTCAAAGGAACATCGTTTCATCGAGGATGTTCCAAAGAGAAAATTGTTGGGCTTGGAAATCAGCCTGACGAGGCTCGAAACAAGGCGACCTGAATAATTTCCCCGTTGCACTCCATGAACCTTGAACTCTCGGTCCTTTTGCGAAATTGCGATCCGATAAAGTTTCAACGAACGCCTGCATTCCTACTTGCTGCATCTGCTCGCGCGAATCTTGAAGATTGATCGTGAGGAAAAAAAAAAAAAAAAAAAAGAAGGCGAGGAAGAAAGGAGCGAGGAACGCGTGCAGGTTTCATTCCACGCGGAGACACTTGGTTGCTCCGGACGTTATCTCGCGTCGAACATAATGCAACCCTCCCTGGAGCTACTTCATCGCCTGATAAAAACAGGCCACTGTATCAGCCGCGAGTACACACGGCCGTCTAGATAAATTCAGACCTCGATGCGAGGAAATCGAGTACAAAGGGTTAACTTGCAACAAAATTGAAAAGCGTAAGTATAGCCGCACGGGAAGAGAAAAATACTCTCAACACGGAAGAACGTGTACGGGTGATAATTTTGATATAGGGCATAGGTAAATAGAAAATGGGACTCGTTTTTAAACTGATTTTTTGGTTCGAGAAATTCGAGACACTTCTGTATCACTCGCATCATAGAAATTACAAGATCAACGAGAAATTGTTATTTATGCTGAAAAGCATAACCAAAAAGATTGATTTAAAATAAAAAGTTTTGTCTGCTAAATATTTCAATGGATACTTTTATTTTTTCTTACATATTTCATTATGATATATACATGTAGGAGACACGACCCAGGCAGCATCGTAATCACGACGTGGATCCAGGACGTGCAGTACCGTCAGAGCCATGAGAGGTAATTGTCAAAAACCTCTCAAAAACATACGCTTTTCGATCTCTTGACCAAGGTGCCAGTAACTGCAAGTTTCTAGGACCTAGGAGGAGGTCCACGTTGCGTAAGTCTTTCCGCGTGTGCAGCTCTACTTTGCTCTCGCGACAAGCTAATAGTAAAAATAATTAGCGTTTGGACATTGTCCCTTGTATTACATTTGTATCTCTTTGTATATCTGTTAGTGTAACTTTTTAAAAACACTAAATACATGTCACGTGCATTCGTACATTTTTGGAACCTTGACACTTCCAAAAATGCATAAACATCGGCGGATTAATAGTAGACCACTACCACTGTATACCGAGAATGTACAGAATCACTCGTGCTTAAAAAGTTATTTAACTTGGCAACAAAAACAGAAAAAAAGCAATAGTAGCTTTAAATACTTGAACCGACAATTTTCTCAATCACCGAAACTAATCGTCTTCTCATTAGAGATACACGATTGTTACAAAAAGAGTTGACGTGCAGCAAGATCGCGTTCGACGTTCAACTTGCTACTTGCGAGCGACATCGAGTTCGTTATGAAAATTTCTTCGCGAGAGTATCGCGTTTGAACGAAGGAGGAGGGAAGAAAAAAAATGGAGCAAAAAGGGGGCAAGAGAAATGGGGGAGGGGAAGTAGCGTTTCAAGTGGAACAAGACACATCGGCTTAGATAGAAGCGTTGGCCGTGTTTGCGCGTCAACGTACAGCTATTTATACAGCAGCCGCATCCAAAGGTCCTCTGGATCACGCGCCGGCACGGCCTCAAGCAAGACAGACGGATTGGGGTCGAAAGTCGTGTACTTAGCTTAATTAATAAAGCTCGCGGCCTGAAGCTGCCACCTTTTTTCCCCTCCTTCTCCCACGTTAGCTGGAAACTGTCGCCACCCTATCTCTCTCTCTCTCTCTCTCTCTCTCTTGCTCTCGCTTTTATCCTTCTTCTCTCCACGTTCCCGTTCGCCCGCCTTTGTTTGTCCATTTATCTTCGAGCTTTTAGCATGTACGCCGCGCGCGCGAGCTTCCAACCTGTCGGTTATCTTTCTGCCATCTTAATTGTTAATTTATCTGTTTGCTCAGCTACGCGGCAGCATTGTTTACCCTGAGCTCGTTGTCGATCGTTCGGTGTATTTGCGTAATTGCGTGGTGTGCACGTGCAGGATCGACGCGTGCAAAACGGGTCGCGCGAGTGTACCGTTGCGCAAAACATTCCGAGATTTCGTTCAACAACGCGTATTTATGGAAAATCAAGTTTTTATTAACGAAGGGAAAAATCAAACTGAACGAGACGGATCTCAATCCGCGTGTTAAATATCGCGTCGCGCAAAATTATATGTATCGTTCGTTTCGTGAAATCTGTGCGCGTCTTTGAATGTTCCACATGTCGTTCAATTTCATTTTCATTTTTCATCGTTTCGCGCGACAAACGCGCCGCTGTGTCCCGGTGCCGAATGTGTCTCTCGTCGCAGTTTCTGTTTCTCGCGGATTTTCGTACCTCCTTTCAAACCTTGTCGGCGTAATCGCGCACAGTTAAATTTCATTATTAACGCAAATGAAATTTGAAAATCGCCCGTGCGATGCGAATGTATAACGTATTTATAAAATACGCGCGTACGCGAATGTTCGGAACGGGGGCCGTGTATATATTCGGACGGACGAAATTAAAAGCAACAAACGCCCGGACAAGATTTAATCGATTTCCTCGATGATATTTGCATTCGTACGAGGAGTGACGTGGGGGAAACCGGGGGCTAAACGTTCGGCAATAATTTCGAGTTGAAAATCTCGCGTCCGGTAGTTTTCAGCGAGTGAAAACAAGAGCGCGCGAACCGATTGTCCGCGCGATCAGATCAAAAACGGGTGGGAACACGAAGAAGCGTCAATCGTCGAAATGTTTGATTGCGTTTTCGGCGGGATTTTTCGAGTGTATCGTAAACTCGATCGGCCGGTTAATCACGTGAAAGCGCGCGCAAATCGTCAATCCGATTGCATTGACGCTCTTCTTCCCTGGGTGCCGGTGATTCGAAAACATCGGTTGACAGAGGGAAACACAACGGGCCGAAGGAAATGCGGAATCGACGAGATCCGGTTTTGTTTCGCCCTTCGTTCACGCCCCCTCGTGATTTTTTTTTGTCTAAAAAAAATCACCTCTTGCTTCAGTCGGTCCAGAAATTCCGACGACAGATTTCAAATTCATCTCGTGAATAAAGGAGCGAGACAATTTTGGAAATCGAGCGTGGTGAGGAATGGAAGAGAGAATGGCGGGGAGCTGGGGAGGGGGGGGAAGCGGAGCGAACGACGGACGAGACAAGGGTTTGCAATTTTGATGGGTAGATCCGAATGATCGTGACCATAAAGCTGATGGGGAATCTCTGACAGTTCGTGGGTCAGCGTTTTCACGGAGGATTTAAGCACTCGTCCGTCTGTCCGTCCGCCCTGCCGTGACGTTCCACCGAACGGCCAACTCGATTAAATTGCCCGATTAAATTAAAAGTTGCCCTCGCCCGTATAAAAGACGACGAGGGAGAGAGATTCGCGACAGTTCGTAACGCGATGCTGCTTTGCATTTTAATGGCGCTTTCCCGCGCGTACGTACGTACCTACCTACCTACCTACCTACCTACCTACCTACCTATCTACCTACCTACCTACAGGCAGATAGTTGTACGTACAAATATATCGAATGGAATATTTGAAACTTTGAAGCCGTAGAAACGTTCGACGAGGTAAGAAACTTATTCGCTGTTCGGAAGGGGGAAAGAGATCGGGGGATATTAATTAATTTTGGAAATTCTGCGGGAAATATGTAGCAAATTCAAACGGTTTCCTGTCAAAGCGGCTCGATGTTATTGAAATTATTTTGCATTGTTTAATTTGAATTTTATAACGCGATAGAGTTCGAGAGCACTCGAACGTCCCACCTGCCCCCGATCCACCGGCATCAAATTGCACGCCACGGAATTTCATTAATTTCCAAATGTTGAGCAGCGACGCTGATTTAAAAGTATTAAACGTTGCACCACGCCAATCGTATCAGCGAGTTTCTTCGGCGAACAGGAGGCGGCTTTTAATAAATCGGAAAGAAGATGCATCCGGAAACGGCCAAATTCCGATTTATTCGTTTCGTATCCATTCTCGTCCAAGTTTACCGTAACTTTCGCGAACTATGTTATAATGCACAGGGTAAATAAAGATCGGATTTCGATAACGGTCCCAGGTGTTTCGCGGCTTCTCGCGGCGGTGTTACGTGAAAGTAAAAGGCATCGGTGGTTGAACGCCGGTAATTCAAAATGATACGCTTCGTAGAAACACGTTGATACGATCACGAGTACGAGTTTTGTGTTTCCTCACGTTTGGAGTTGCGATGGATCGAAATGTAATTTCTTGACGGCTTCAATTCTTTCGAGAAGCAACGTTGGTCACTGGTGACTACCGTAAAAATCAGCTCATTGATCAACGAATGTCGAGGAAAATTATTTAGTTTTAGAAACCACTGTTTCGAAATACCCAAAAAACTCGTGTTTTACGAAATTTATATCTTGTAAAAATAATTTCATAATTTTAGATTAAATTAATTTTTAACACGCAGTTGAGACACAGTTGCTCGTGGTTGTACAGTGTAAAATCATACTTAATTATTAGACTTGTTAGACTTATTGGATTTGGCAAGCTCTTTTCTTCCTATCAAAAGATCATTTCATATCAAATGATAATAATAATTCAAATTTATAAAAATCTTACGAGTACACGCATCGTCGTTTATTGTTTTCCTCGACGTTCAGAGAAGAAATGGACATCAAATGTTTCAGAATTTTTAAGAGTTCTGCACGTGCTCCCTGATACTTGAAATTATCGCTGCTAAGCAGGCAACGTAGCTCGAATCCGTTTGATTCTTCGTCTCTTGCCGCGGGAAATATCGGATTAATATTATTCAGCGGCCAGGCAAACTGCGTGACTTGATCGTTAATTATCCGGCAGGAGTACAAGCAGTTTACCGGTATTCGAGCATGAAATATTTTCCGATCGACCGGCGCGATTCCCGATGAACATTAATAACGATAAAAAGAAGAGGATCGACGTTGCTCTAACGCCGGACGGCAAAAAGTTGCCGGGTTCTTACACGCCCACCGAGATTCCCCTCGACATCCTTACTCCTTTTTCCGCGGTTTTAGAGTGTTCGGCTACTTATCGGATCCGGCGAACTACTCCGGAAACTTTCCAACTCTCCCTCCTTCCAACTCTCCCTCCCTCCCTCCCTCTCTTTCTCTCTCTCTCTCTCTCTCTCCGTTCCGCGAGTTTCGTGAAACGAAGAAAAAGGGATCGAGGATCCGGAAAAGGTGGAAAGAGTCTCGACACGTTTCCGTGAAGAGAGGACGAGAACCGTTTCCATCGAGGGGATTTATCGTATCTGATAAATAATTAATTTGTTCGTCGAGCAAATGACGAATTTCATACCACCATTTCGTACGGATTTTCTCGCTTTCCTGCAAATATATAAAAAAATGCACAATTTCATAATTATCGAAATTACCGATTTGATTGATCTAATGTTCCAACTAGTGGGACTTTTAGCGATCAACTCCGTAAATCAAACTGTACGAAAGGATTGATGACGTCGTTTTTTAAAAATTTTCTTTACAGTTATTTAACCGTTATTTATGTCATTATTATTCACCGCGATGAATGAACTTTACTATACTGGAAATGTATCACTCGTTTCTAGATGCATCGTATATTAATCATTTCACCTATACGGTGAAATTCAGGAACAAACGGAATTGATCATTTCAGCTTGAGAAAGATTTATTTATTTCCCAATAAAGTGTTTTATCTTTTTTTTCCAAGACTTACGTGCATAATCTATTGAGACCGAAAGGACGAAACATTGAAATTCTATCAGAAATAGCGAGAGACTTCCAGAGGCGAGATGCAACTAACAACCAACTGTTAAAAATTATATACGAGATCTCCCTTCCTGACAGTCAATATGTTTGCCCACAACATCTTCATACTCAAAGAATAATGGTTGCACTCGAAGCTGTCTGCTCGAAACGTTCGAAACATATATACATACGTACTGTCACATTTATAAAATAGAACTGTGCTTCCGAACGTTTCTCTCTTCTCGTTCAATGAACGGCACACAGTCGTGGAACTGCGACGATTCGCAAACCAATAGACGCACTTTATTATATAGAAATTAAACGTTGCTCCAGCCGTCAAGCGACTTCGAGGATATTAAATCCTAATAAAGTTAACTGTACGCGAAAGTCTTTTAGAGAAACGTCCTCGGACGTATTTTTGTTCTCTCTCGAAAGTACAACTCGAGTCAATTATTTCTCCCGGAGCGATCGGAATGAAAGCTCGAAAGCTCTTTAAACTTTCCAACCTGACAAGGAGCCACATATTTTATTACCGTCTGATCCATTTGTCCCCTCCCCAAACCCCGGAGCGCACCGTTTAAGCGATCCCCGCAGTTTCATCCGTTACTCCCCAAAGATCCCCTCTGCCGACTGTTCTCCATCAAACTTTCCTTGCCGCGGAATTCTATCAAGAATCGCCTCGAGTCATAATCGACCTTCCGCCGTTCTACGGCCAGCGTGGATTCAATTTTAACCGGCCTCGGTTACAAATTATCCAGAGGAGGTGGATCGCCCCTCTCGTCTGTACGTCGAACTTGTCTAACGCAGATCGTAGGTTGCGAGAACCGGTCTTGGCATTGCTCGGATAAACTCATCCTTTCGTTCCACATTCTTTTCACGCGTGTGCGACTGTGTACAGTTTTCGTTTGTGTTTTTGAAAATTCAACACAGTAGGGGCACCGGGTTGTCTATAAATTTCCTTCCCAAACCTTTCAATCGGAAATCACAAGATGTTCCCTTCTCCACTTGAAGGGAAAGATGAAAAGGATGCACAGAAATGATTTTAGGTAGTTGAAAGAGCGAAAGTTGCGTTTCTTCGGCTGGCCCCCGCGACACCCATCCTAGCGGGGTTCCGCTCTGCTTGCTTAACGTCGAAGATCGGCAGGACCTCGACGCTAGGCGCGCAGCCACTTGCGGCTTGTGCTAGTCAGTGTTCGAAACTCGTAGTTGAGGAATCTTAGGCCGCTACACACTTTTTCTTAGTTTCCCAGACTAACGACGTCTGTTCTGTTCGTCGAATAATTATCGTCGTTTCCCGATATAAAATAACATTCATAAAACCGAGCACCGTCGTGGGAATCGACTGTTCAACCGTTTCGTCAACTTTGATCACAAACTACGTGTTCTCGCGGTGTCCATCTTCTCTCCCTCTCTTTCTCTCTATCCAGAGATTCCGTTATTCAGCAGCATTCAGGGAAACGAATTCGTTTCGTCCGAAAACAGGGCCAGACTAATTACCCGGAAAGAGCAACTCGGATCAAAGAAACGTCCGCGCGCCACCTCTTTAAACCGGCCGGGACGATGAAAGCCAGGCCGAGTGGCGTCCGGGAGGCAACGAATGAGTATCGGAGAACAATTAGGGGCTAGAGGATCGTCGAAAACGAGGAGGAGTGAAAAAACGAAGGAGGACGAAAAACGAAGGAGGTGATTCGCAGTTTCTGGGAATAGGGCGGAGAGAGACAAGGGAGCAACCATGGTATAGTGTGCGGTGAACGAGGCAAGCAAGAAAGAAGGGAACGTGGGTGGATGTGCGAGTTTCGCGTGGCGGTTCGAGAAGCGGAGGAGGCATTTGTGTGTCCGTTGGAAGGCGAGATCTCATCAGAGCTTGTCGAGTCTCGTTAGAAATCGTCGGCAAGTGTTTACTTTCCCAAGAGAACGGTGTACGCCGCGAATCGGTGGCTGACGAACGTTCTTCGTGGACGCTTTTTCATGCTCCGTTATTTCACGCGGCGTTCGGTCTTTCCCGTCTCGATCTTTCGATCGTTGTTTGAACAGAGCGAGCCTTTTTTCCCTCGGTTCGAGCGCGTCTACGAGGGAATTTCGTTTGGTAAACGAAGAGCTTGGGACGTCAAGGTCCGCAAATTTAATAGAACGTTCGTTTCGACGTTTAAAAATTTTCTTCCTTTTAAATTCAAGGCGTTTCGAAACTTAAAGCAGAAAGTTTCTATTCCAGGTTTTTGAAAACAGAAATGTGTGAATGTATACCGTTTAAGATACACGTCCGATTTAATACGAAGAGTTTCTACTTGCAAGCGGAGTTCGCTCTAGGAAGTGGCGTACCACCGCGAAATGAGTCCACGCGAATGCGTCAAAGTTCAAATCTCCCAAATCTCTTGAACCAACGGATCTAGCCAACGAGTCCGATAGGTAAACACTGTCGCAACGACGTTCGTGGAATTTCGTTCCGGGGGATCTCTCGTTGAGAGAAACGTTGAAAAAAACCAGATCAACGGGTGGCATCCCGGAGGAGAAGAGTGTCGGACCGATTACGTCTATGGACGACTGTGCTCCTGCCGTAATACTCGGGTCGGGGAGGCAGTAAGTCGCGAACGTGATCCGCGGAAAAGCGTCGTCCCGCCCCCTTTACGTGATACCACGAACTTTTCGGTCCTCGACGACTCCGCTTTTCGTATGTATTACATCGCCCGCGATGTAAACTACTTTAATCCGGGGGTTGGAGCCTGGCTTCCGCTTCGGGATGCTGCACGGGGATTTTTCCACGCCTGATTTTCGACCTCGTATCGCGGCCTCTCTACGACCTCCCCGTACGAACGACGGCGACGATATTACGTTAAAACAACCCCTCTCAGCCTCGTAATCTGATGAGGATGCTTACCGAGACTTCGGAAATTGCTTTCGTTTCGATACTTCCGCCTCCAGCGTCACGGTGTCGTCACGAGGACGAGCTGTGCCCTCGATAGAAAGTGTCAACCATTTTGCACTGTTGCGCAAATACGTTCGTCTTCTTTGAAACAGAGTTCGTCCTCTTTTCTTTCTCCTTTTGGAATTTTTCAAGCTTTTCAAAATCCGTAGCTTCTTCTCCACGCAAGTTGCATATCTCTCAGAGGGAGGAGGCGACTTCAAAGTCCGAAACTTAAATTGAAAATGCTCTGTCATCGTGTTCTCGATGGTTCTCTTCGTAAACTGTCGCGAAGCAGTCTCGTCACTTTCTCGTGATACAGAAAAAGGAAAGAAGAAGAGCGAATGAAATGACCAAACGTGCAAAATTTTCACCATCTCTCGCCCCATTCGCGTCCGTCCGCGGAAAATCTAACGGAGCGATCTTTGACACTGCCATTGTCGCTGCAAGCGCGCAGTTTCGCTGGCGCGCGCTGGAACAGAGTAACTGGGAACTGCTGGACGTGTTTCCCGGTGAATGCTGAAAGAACCGGAAACTTCATTTTCCGGTGGAAGCTGGACCGCGCGCGTCCTTCGAAGAAAGTCACCTGACGTGGCGCGCCGGTGGAAACGTCGGAGATTACGAGACGCGAGAACGAAACTCCGCGATGGCCGACGCTCTCGTACGAAGCTCGCGAAAGACGGAAAGATCGAAGATAAGAATCCTCGTGGATAATCCCCTGTGCGCTTCTGCGCGAGATAATGCTTCGCACCGAGACGCGACGAAACTCTCCATCTCCGTCTCCCCCTTCGACGAGAGAATTGCCAGTTGGGCATCGCGACGAGACAAATTGAAACGCGCAAGTGGACGACGCTCCTTCTTAATTCGGAAAGGCGAGAACGAAGGCGGAACCAGAGAAGAAAGGTGCTACTCTCGTCGATTCTTTGATCGAGACGCGCAGTAAATTAGTACGAGGAATGGTAATGCTTTCTCGATACCTCGCCACGATCAAAGCCAACGAAATCCCTTTAGGGTCCGCGAGGACTTTGTGCCAGGGCCAAGTGAACTTTGATGAGAAATTCTGGCGTCGAGTCGGAGCTCGATGCCATTCTTCCCCGCTTTCCTTTCAGCCTTTGAATCTTTTTGAAACGTTGCTCCACTTCGTTTGTCCTACTGTTTTACGTCTGCATCTTTTCATTATCCCCCGAAATGGATACAAAATCCGACAGGGGACCTGTAGTCGACTGTTGCCCCGTGATTTTTCCAACACTTTATAGTACGGATTAAACGGACTGATACATCGCTGTATACAATAAATTTTCCTTCTCGCACACGAGAACCTATTCCAGGTTGAAAATATATAGAAAAAAACTCGTAATCAGCAGAACCGCTCAACGGCAGCTATGTCGTGACGGCTATAGAGCCCTGTCGGCGGATTCCTTCCTGCCACCTCTTCGAGTATCATGCTCTCCTGATACAAAATATGAATTTTCAGCTATAAATACATCCTCGCTCACGAGATATTACAGCTTGAATATCTTTCGAAATTCATGTGTTGTTCAAAGCGTAAAATCACCATAGACTTCTATAGAATTCCAAAGAATGTAATTCCAAAATGCAGAGAATCATTCTAATCCTACGTTTAGAAAACAAAGCGAATGCAATCTGTTGTTTTTATATTTTATTCCAATCTTAGAAACGCACTGTTTGCACGCCTATAAAACGTCTGTCGAAATTTGTGAGTTGACCGAATATTTTTACTGTTTAGAAGCTTAGGAAGGCAAACAGAAGGCGATCGGAGAAGAACACCAGTGAATGTTGTGTGAACAGTTTTTTAAAATGTTCCACGTGTTCCTTCCTTTTTTGCATATTTTTTTCTCTTCGGTGTACTGCATTTGCAGGGGGTGGATTTGGATCTCGAGATTCGTCTGAAATTGATAGAGCCAGCAGTAGCATGATAATAGCAGCGAGGACAAATTTGATGTCACGTTCCTCTTTTCTGTTTTTTCATTGGATAAGTTCATATATTTATATTAACTACAAAATTCAGAACGATGAATTCGCGAGTCACATCGTCTATGAGCGTTGTACTTATTTGGACACGAAAACTTGTGTAAATCCGAAAAATCTCAAAGTAATGATCAAAACTTTAAACAGTTACTTGAAATCGCTTAAGAAAGGAGCGCAACGATGTCGTCTCTGTCACAGTCCAGAAAATACAAGACAACGTTATCTATAAGCGAACAACTTTGGCCAATAAATAAAAATGTCTATGAAATATTTACAACGTCTTTCTTCAAATATTTCCAGTTTTAATTAAAAGTTTTTCCACGCTCTAAGTGTTCTAATATCCTCACGATCCACTATATATTACATCGCGGCTTCGCATAAATTACGAACCTCGCATAAATTATTCATTTTCTTCCGTATCTCGCATTAATCGTCTCATTTTGCATAAAATCATCAGCGTTCGCAGCACTTGCAAATAAAAGTTACACGCGTCAACAAAGAAATTGTGCACAAGTAACGAGAGACTATCCCAGTTTCTTCTTTTTTTTTTTTCGTTTCAACGAGCAAAGAGATTCCACGAATAACATTCCAGACAATTCGAAGTTCGAACGTTACTAACGTAACTAACGAGTCGGTGGCGAGGTTGAAAGAAAACTCGAAGCATAATCGATCGGTCAGATTGAGCTAACAAACGATACTCGACTTGGAAAGTATCGATCGGTGCCTCGACATTTTCTACCCGGCCCGCGACCATACCCACACGTGCTTGCTATCCACGCATTCAAATGAAGTTTGCTTTTCAAATGGATTCCCCGCGCCCCTCGCTCCCCTCCATGAATTGGCGCACGCATAAAATACATTTCCCACTAACCGTGCCTTACAAGGCGAAGAAGCAGTCTTGCCACGAGATGGAATTTCAAGTACGCGGCGCGCGAGAATAAAAGCCTCGCTCCATTTATGACTTTCCTCCCCGCGATCGATTGACCGATTGTACCAGGTCCTGATATCGAGAATCGGTCCCGGCGCCGAACGCACGCCCGATTGTGCCACGTTTTCCCTCCCGAATAGAACGTGGTGCGGTCTCGTCACATCTCGTCATACATCGAGCCGCCGGAAAATGAGAGAACCACCGGAATGGTTGTTATCCAACTATTCTGCGAAGTGTAACTTCGTTGAAGAGACTCGTCGAAACTGTCAGAAATTTCTGATCCTCCTGCGATGTTTCAGTGTGATTTCTTGAGGCACGTTCGCAATCTTTTGCGCGGATATATTGTTGAAATATTTTTAAATTTTATCCGCAATATTGAAATGGTCGATTGGTCGTGTTTGAAACAAATTAAGAATATACTCGTTTTAATTTCGAATTCTTCGAGTTTTATTTCTTTAATAACGTTGACAGACACACAAATTTTTATAAGAATCTGCTTTACCGAAGAAATCGTAATCGACGAGCTTTTTCACAGTCGCAATAGTTAATTCCATCTACAGTGCTAAGAAACAGAGTTTGATGATATTTGGAAAATTTTATAAAAACTTGTGAATTTCAAACAAGTGGGTCAAACGGGAGTTAGTTTTATCACGATAAATACCACACGTCGAATATTCTACGTACTTTCGAAATTAGCAGTGTATACTTTCACGCCTCCCGATTCCACGTGAATCCACTCGCTTCAGTCGCTCAGCGTTGCAGAGTTCACACGAAACGCGAACGATCGCGACAAACCGTGCTATATTTCTCGAGCGCAAGTAGGGTTAGTCGACGATTTTTCGGCCACGCGACGTCAAACAGCGGCTTCCCATCACCGCCCCGACGAACGTAACCCAACGCTGCAATCAAAAAGTCATGCAATCGTTATCGAACTATTTATTAGAGGCAGCGCGTGTTGCGTGACTGAGTTCGATCCTTCCGAAACTCCACGAACAACGTGGTTACTCGTTCTCGAGTAGCACACGTCGTTTTAGTTGAAAGTTGAACAGCGTGTTTGGATTCGACTAGTCAGCCTGTGGCGATAATGCCAAACATTCCGATGAGCAAAGTTTCCAGAGGGGATCACGGCCGAGCGTGCCGAGAGTTTGGTCGCGTTACGGCGGAAATCAGTCGGCAGGGTCGACCAAAAACGTGCGGGAGTCGATAAAACAAGAGCTCGCGCGAAATGAAGGATCCTCCTGGGGACGCAGGAGTCAGGAGTCAGGAGACGGGATCACCGGCCAGAAACACCGACACCAGTGACAACGTCGTTATTTCTCTCCGTCGAGATTTCCTCGGGGACCTCGTTAGGATCCGTTTTCTATGCAGTTCGATCGTTTTTTAAGTGGTTCCCTCACGGAGAATTATAGCTGCCGTCAGCCACTTATCAGTCGACGCTCGACGGCCATGCTTTTGACTTCGTTCGCTTTCGCCGCCAGTACAACCGCCAACCGCCATCAATTTAACCTTCTCTTTGTCGTCTCTTTCTGATCATTTCCGAATGCTATGAATTTCACTTTTCTGTTCCGTACTTGACTTATACGAGGGTCGTTTTACTTTCCTTCTCGGAAGGAAAAGTTGCCCTCTTCGTGCGCAATAAAAATTCGTAATAAAGTTACCTGATTAATATGTTTGCGAATCGTGGATTATTGTTATTTCGTTCAACTTGTTTTGAGATATCGCATCGTTTTACTGAAACAATAGTTTGACTGCAGTTAGGTGTGGATGAATAATTACGCGTCATTTCGTTTGAGAGATGGGCGAAGAAGTAGGTGAAATTTACAATGGAACCGAGAGGTGAAAATTTCGTTCGAAAGATACTGAAGCTTCCTTGATATGTGCACGTTGTAAAAAATACATTTGCAGGAGGTATTTTATATTAAAAGTTCATTCTGAAAGTGAAATATGAGCGAAATTTAAAACTGAACTTCTAATGCACGTATTTTTAACGCGCAAACGAATGTATCATTTTCATTACCCATAATTAAACTGACAAATATTCGCGAATGATAATGCTTGTGCTGAACGTCTTCTCCTCGTTCAATTTAAACAATCAGAAATGGCTACGAAGGAGTCAACCTCATTTCAAATGAGGATCGTATGAAAGTTAAATTAGCCAGACGACCTTTTCACCCACGATCTCTTCCAAATACAAAGTCGCCGTTAAAAATGAAAATTACACCGTACATTTCAGAATTGAAAATATCATGGTCGAAGTGACAAGAACAGGGTACAGCGCCGTATTAGAATTAAATGGACATCCGTTTTATCAAAGTAGCAAAGCTTTTACATGTTTCGCGCTCGGACATTATATCGTATTAAACATTTTGTTCTCTGTCAGGAATCTATCGAGTTTCAAACGATATCAAATTTCCTCTTGATATAAAAATTTAATAATATTAAAATCTGCCTTAAATTTTCTTGATTGGTCCTTGTTAATTGGTGGATTAATTCAGTTTTTACTTCAGATAATATTCATAGTATGTTTTTGGAAGATGAATTCATTTTATTTCTTGTAAAGTGTCAAATTTCCGTGAGAAATAATAAAATGGTTGTCACTCTTTCAGTTCCACAATTGATTCCCCTCACAAGAGGAAATGATTGTTAATTAATAAATTAATTATCTATCCAAAAGAAAGGAGCTAACAATCAAATCTAAATTTGGTCTACATTTGTCACAGCGTATTAATAAAACAGGCATAGAAAATGAAATTACAGTAGGTTAAAGTGAAGTAACAGCCTGTTCCTTACATCGTCTTACGATCTTCTTCTCCTTTGTTCTATAAAACAATAAATCCGTATAACGGCACGCGTTCTGCTTTAATCTGACGATTAGTACGATGTACACAACGAAGTTTCTTTGACGAAGCTTGCGCGCAGAGTTCCCAGCTATTAGCGCGAACGATTAAATTTCGATGTGTAACACATGTGGTGAAAATTTCCGTGTAGCGGCGTGGGGGCACGGACTAATGACAAGGTGCGTCATAGCAACGGCAACGAAATAGCTATCTTCGCGTTTCGATTCACCATCTTCCCGGCAGGCTGACCACTAATTTGCTGCATAACAAGGCCTTGACTGGCTCTATTAGCGGGCTGATTGATAGAATCCGAAACTCGAGCAATTAAGCCGTCTACGGAATTTCATGATTTGGCGCCGCCGCCACCGCCGCCGCCGCCGCCGCCGCCGCCACTGCCCCGTTTATCGCGTCCCTAAATCGATTTCGTTCCAACCACCGACCTCTAAGGAAATTGATACCTCCGTTAAACCAACCCACCCCTCCCATCGAGAGAACCAGCCCACCCTTCTATCACGCGATATATTTTCTCTTTACGTCGAGGCTCTAATGAGCCGACAACTCGTTGCACGAGATACAACGGTTGCAAACTTCATAGTCTTATTTCGAGGGCGTTTCGAACGAGAATTACATTCCCCCTCGGGTTGTGCCATGATAAAAAGAAGGGAGTGTAAAAAATATATAGGAAACAAAAACTCGCACGTTCTTCATGATATTAGAAATTTCTTTTACTTATTGCTTGGTTACATAAATTAAGAAAGAACGTATATTGTTTTTGTCGTGCGTATGTGTCAAGTGTAATGCAGAAATGTAATGAAACTGTACGGTCCAAGATTAGTAAAATTTTATTCTCTTCACTCTGTGTGATAAAAGTAAGACTTTATACTTGTATTGCGAGCAACAAAAATATTTAACGAAGCGGTCGCAGAAAATACTCTGTGCACTTACGACGTAGATTTGGCGAAGTAAAGTAGCTCAGTGAAGTAGCTTTTGAAATCGTATGTCTGCATTCGTTATCTATGCTGCAGCGACGTTCGACAGACACGCGTGATCTGTTGAAACGCAGATTAATCGGGCCGGTTGAAATTGACAAAGACGTCGAGATCTGCGACGAATATCAAATCGCGTTATCGAGCAATTATGACAGGCGGGTGTCGAAAGCAGGAAAACTATTGTTTAAGAGTGACTCCTGAATCCGGCGGGCACAGCATAAAGGGTGCCGATGATGGACGCATCAATCACTGGCGTTGATTGCGAGGTTTTACCACTTAAACCGGCGTCAAATAACAGGCGTGCCTGGCATCAGCATTAATTTTCGTAACCACTGATCCTGATAGAATACAACGTGAGCCGCGCGCGCGCGCGCGCGCGGGAGTGGCCGGCCATCCGCACCACAAAACCCATCCTGATGCGCTGACGGAAAATAAATATGGCATTGATGGAAGAAATGCGGACGCGTGATCACCGGGATCTCGCATCTCTGACAGATATACGTATCTATTGTGTTGCAGCGGGTCTTCTATAACGCGGCATACAAAAGTTGCCGATTTCCTTCTGAAGAATAACAAGGGGAGAATTTCTTAAAAGAGTAACGAAGAATGAATTTTTTTATTAAAAGAAAAATACACATACGTTGAAGCTGAAGGAAACTCGTGTTTCGAGCGAAGACTGTAGAAGACTCTTCCACGAAGAGTCTTCTATTTCATTTTCTACGGTTCTTGAAATAACTGTTTATGTTTAATATCTTCGTTCAGCATTTGCAAATTCGGCTTTAACGCCGAATATATTTCGTTCGTAATATTCGAATGTTCAATATCAAATACACGCGATTAAAGTTTCCTGCGGCTTCTGAAATATTCGAGACAACGCGGTTGAAATTGAAGGTCGTTTAAACTCGATGGAAAGGATCGCGCGTTTTGACGGGGAATTAATAACCATTCAGTTTCGAGCCCGAAGTCTCCCGCGATGTTTTAAAAACGTTTCATTGCAGCAACGTCATGAAATAGAATTGGAAGTTTATCAAGCGTTTGCAGGTAGGGGGGGAGGGGGGGGGGTTGGAAAAAGTTTCCTACACAGTTGAAACGTTTCGCGCAGTTCGATGAAAGAAAGATTTAATTCTTCGAAGC
Source organism: Melipona beecheii (assembly GCA_032399605.1). Lineage (NCBI taxonomy): Eukaryota > Metazoa > Arthropoda > Insecta > Hymenoptera > Apidae > Melipona > Melipona beecheii. The sequence continues at coordinate 83,469 of JAUCMO010000106.1, forward strand.
TGACTTCCGCTGGAAAACAAAAAGAACGTCCGTGCGGAGTCAACTTTCTGAAAGTTCCTTTTGGAAAAAGGAAAAAAATTTCTTCGCGTTCTGAAACCTGTCAGACGCTGTTACAGCGTTTAAAATTATTTTCCTAAAACGCTCGTCAAATTCTCTTCTTCTTCCTCGGCTTTTTTCTCGAGCGAACTCGACAGAATCGAACGCGACTAAATTCCGGCTTGTTTGGTCCCGAGCCGAAAAAGATCACAGAATGCCGATTAATTTCATGCGGATTAAACGCTTGATTTATGGTTTGCTTCGTGGCTGTGCACGCTGGTTAAATTTGTCAACGCGGCGCGTGATTCGAAAATGGTCGAGGTACCAAGTACTCTAACTTTGCTCTAACGAACTTTCGCGTTCATAAATTGCAATAAAATTTGAAATTAAATTGAAGGTTCGTTCGGAGTGTGATAAACGTGATTCGATGCCGTGAGAATGGAACGTTTCAACTTTTTCGATAGTGTTGCCTGAAAGAAGGAAGCAAACGAATTAAAAATACTGGAGCAAAAGAAAGTATCAAAATATAGAAAGGAAATTGGAACTTCGAATGTGAAAAACATTAAGACGAGGGGGTATTAAAATATTAAATACTGGAATGTTAAAAATCCTAAAGCAAAGAGATACTTTAAAACTTTAAATGTTAAATTGACGTCGAGCTTTCGGCGGTGCAAAAGCTTTGACATTTAATCGATATGGCATTTTGTCTAAACTTTGCTACTTACAAATTTTAGTCAAAATTGAGAAGCTGATAAATTTTTGGACAAGCAGCGTTTAGCAAGTGAATGGGTCGGTGTATTCGGCGCACGTATTAGACGGAAGAGGAACAGCGAGAGGTGGGAAAATGAAAAAGAGGAGAAGGGACGGAGATAGCGTTTAGAGTGAAGTTCGAAGCGACACAAATTAGCCTCCCCTATCGGCGCGGTATTATTATCGGGTAATTAGCAACATTCGGCGGCGATTTATCGAATCAGGTTAAATAGAGACGCGTGCTGAAAATTAATGACGCCGATTTTCAAATCGAACGCTCGATCAGTAAGCACTTCGTTATCTAACAGCCACGTGACGTGTATTCGTGATTCATTCTCCGTTATTTATCGTTACCCTCGAATTTATGAGAAACATTATGCACGCGTTCCGAATCAAAAAACGACAGGAAATCTCCGAATTTGCGAAGAAGAGACTGAAAGAGGAGGCCGAGATTAGCTTTTTTTATTAATTAAAAGCGATCAAATTTGATCCGATTGATCAAATTATTATATTAAGAACCGTAGAGAAGGGATGTTGTCTGAGATCTAGAGTCCGAACAATGACTATTACTGTTGGATTTTCGACAAACGGAACAGCAATAAGTAGACTTGTTGCAAGTAGTGAATTCTCGAATTTTGTAATTTTAAATTTTCTCGGAATTGCGTAAGAACCTTAGCAGTCTGGTGGCAAGTAACGAGCAAGTAATACGAAGCAAAAGTTGTTGGTTAAATTGAAAGGATACGCAGGAGCTCCTGTTAAAAGTTACATTGACAGTTTCAATTTAATTGTTGAAAATGTAGGAAGCAGTGTCGCAGGTTGTTCGAAGATTCGAAGATTGTCGAAGTAACTGAGGAGCACACAGAGAGAGAGAGAGAGTTTTTCCAAACATTGGTAACGGATAGAAATTTTCTAATATTCCGAAAAATCGAAGAATGGATCACTTCGAAGATTGGATCCCGAACTTAAGCTACGGTTACAACTTCGAGCGAATCGTGCGTGAAGCTCGCAGATAAGAGGAGCTCGAGAGCGTAGCCTCCCCCGGCGAGACGCCGCGAAAATAAATTGAACGCACGGTGAAATTTAATTCTCAGGCTGTCGTCTCGTCAGCGATTATTCTAAAAGGGCTGAAATTCGCGCGTTTGCGCTTCCGTGAATGCGTCGCGCCCGAGAGAGCAGAACAGAGAGATGCACGCGCAAAGGAGCAGCGTCTCTCGGCCGGATTCTGAAATCTCGATTCACGCGGGAGAGTAGAGCTTTCGCGCGAATAAACGGAAGAGCCTTGCGTGAGGAAAGAAAAGAACGCGTTCGCGCGAGCGCCACTCTATGGGAGATTGATAAAGACGTGAAACGAAAAGGGTTGGAAACGAGCTAGAAGATAGAAAGATAGATAGATAGGTAGAGAGAGAGAGAGAGAGAGAGAGAGGAACGGAAGACAGAGAGAATTAAGGAGTGTAAATGAAAAGAAATAGGAACAGAAAGTGGAGAAAGTGGAAAAGAGAGAATGGTAGGAAGGGTGAAAGGAAATGGTGAAAAGGCTGAGCTGAAACGTAGCCAGTGTCGGGTGGCTCGCTCTGTCACTTTGCAAGCCAGATCCACTTTTCGGGCTTGGATATATAGACTTTGAGAGGGTGGATACGGTCTACATTAAGTTTTGAATAATTGGGAGACGCGGCGCGCCAGGTCGAGAACTCTAATGCACCACTAACGAAATTGAGCTTATATACGCTTTCCCCCGCCTCGCCCCGGCTGAAATTGTATTTAAAGTTCGTACGTTGTTTGAGATCTGCTCGAGGCTTCTGATATTTCTCCGAATAATTTCGCTAATTGCTTTATAAAGCAACTCGCTCCACGACGCTTTCCCATCAGGAATCGAATATTTTCTGGACCTAGTCGTTTGAACCTTAGCAGGGGAGTAACAAATCGGGGTATATTTATTAGTCCTAGTGTACTCGATACACGGAGATTCGTGATGAAAGAGAGAATGAGAGACGGAGAGAAAGAAGAGGAAGAGCTCGGTAAACGATAGGGGGGGGCGGGGCGGGGCAGATGAAGGGAGCAAATAGAGAAATAAACGTTTTCAAATTAAATGCAAACTGGCCGGGTCAAAGCCTTACCGGCTTGAACGTCGAGCGTGGACAAGTTATCGCGGACAGAGAGAGGAGGCTGGGCGAAAGACACGCGCGCGCACGTGGACGACGGTGGAATTTCCTCGAAATTTTCCCAGTCGTCGGGCACATAAATTCCAGAAGGGATCGACGTCGATGCAAGGAGAACATATCGGAGCGGCGGTGTCACGGCTGCCGTCGAATCCCTTCGTCCGCGATTTCGAAAATGGATAAACCGAAGAGAGGGATTCGATCGAGAGCGAGTGATTTACCACGGAGGACTTCGACGAGAAGCCTTTCACAAACGTACAGAGAGATGTCTGCGTTCTCCATCTTACGTATCAGGCATTTTACATCGGATCGGTCGAGGGAGGAAGAAGCGAGGAAGAAGAGAGAGAGAGAGAGAAGAAAAAGAGGAGAGGAAGAGGAGACGAGTTGGTTGAGGCGAAAGCCGACACACGCGCAACGACGTCGAGAGGGGACCGGCTGAATTTTATTTTCCTCCGGGGATAATCCTTTAGCAGCGGGAAAATAGTGTACTCTCTCGGGGCTCGGAGGAGGTGCCAGGTCTTACGAATAAAAGATTCAGAATCAAAAATTACTCCGGCTTTCTCGCTCGGTGTTCCCGTCTTAACGAGACTTTCGTTTAATGTAAGAAGATGGAAACGTCGCCTAAACTCCCTCTCCCCCGACGTCCCGAGATTCAATTTTAAAACTTTGCACGAAACAATCAGCACTTGTTCCGTGTTACGAGAGGTGCTTATATATTGCATTATTAACGTACATTCGCTGATACGTTAACGAAAGGATCAAAAAATAATACTCGATTAACCGTGTTTGCGTTGACGCATTAACGACGCTGTATCGCAAAGTACACGCATGCAGTTTAATATCGGAAAACGTTGAAAATAAGAATTTCATTCGCGTTTTCAATTATTTCCTTGCTTTCAGTTTTCGTTTAAATTTTTCATTCGAACGTCAAAAATGTTTAATGTCCTTCCTCTGCGAATGCTTTTAAAACGCATCGGGATAATATCAGAGCAAATGTTACGTTATGCTATTATTACAAAATTACAATGTCTGATTGTCAAAGTTGAGCATGAACGTTTCCACCTCTAACCGATCACTGACAATGGTCCCGTAAATCCGTTTCAATTCCCTCCAATTGCTCTTGCAAACTCGCAACGCAATTATTTTCTACGAACAAACTCGAAATGACACCAATCGTTCGTCGGAGAGTGGAATCGTCTCTTTTGTCAGCACGCGAAACGTCGAAGGCATTTAGAATCGGTGTCCAGCAATTTACACGAGCCGGCCAGGTTCATAAATCGCTCACGGAAGAACGGTTCGTCTGTCTCCTTGCACGCACGCTCGCGGAATCACAGCCGGCTAAAGTGTATTCCGTATGGCCGAGAGAAATGATTGGAGGCCGCGTCGTTTGCATGTCGCGAGCGAGAACAGGCTGCCACCCGTTATCGACTTTCTATCAACACGTTGGTCACTCGAACCCGTCGAAATACGATTGGCTTTTCGAGAACGGCGGCCGCGTTCCCCTGACGACAGATCGTTGTAATTAAATTCCATCCAGGGCGGGGGAGGGGGAGAGAGCCGGCTCAATTTTGCATTTAAAACACCGGCAACGTATGCGCGTTTACACGTAACCGGCCGAGCCCACCCGACAACCAGCCCTTAAAGGGACAAATTGCTGCCCCGATACACCTGACAAACTACCCCGTGCCAGCCGGCATTTTTCTATCGACCGGTTTCAACTGCTCTCGCGGCTCCTTCGAGAAGACCCAGTCTCAGGCCTAGTCTCCGAAGAAGACGGAAGTTACACGTAACGCTAAATCTGGAGCTATCGCGAGTTTGGAACGCATTATGCATTCTACGGTAAGGTTCTATGGAGGTTTTCTTTAAAGAGTTAGATCTCTGCTTTTTCTAAATTTAACATTGAAATGACTACGCGATCCACAGGAATATTACGTAATCTTTAGCTCGATCAATTTATCTTGAAAAGTTGAATTCTTTGGCGTTAATTCTAAAATTAATTTGCGTCAGATTCGGATAAACTTGGTAGTAAAATTATTGAAGTTTGTGCTAAAATCAATGGTAATTGGTACTATGGTCGAAGCAGCGAAAATCAGCAACCAAAATTGTCGCGCGAGATCCCAGTTCGATTTCCCAGTTCGAGAACAATAGCCAGGGATCTAATCGATCTTCCATCAGACAGCAACGAATGCGAAGAAACAAAAAAGAAACATTAACGACTTTCCGACGCTCCGGTCGATCGGAAAAGGAAGAAAAAGGTGGATCGCTCATTTGTTAATCAAACAAGGGCGGCGATCCGCGCGATCGTCGACTCTGAAAAGATCGGCCGACCACCACCGAGATTTTCTATTTCGTCGCGTCAAAGAAAACGAGTCGACATCGAGGGAGAACCGAGCGGAGGACGTCTGCGAATTAGCTAGCAGCTCGGGCACTTTGTGCAGAGTTACTTTCCCATTCCCTTTGCTCCCTTCTACCTTTTGCACGGTCGCTGCCCCTCAATGCGACTGCACCCGTCGACGAAGTACATACCGCGGCACGTTCCTCCATTATTCATGACATTATTTTCCACTTCGATAACTAACGCGATCGACTTTCCAGGAATCCTGCGGCTCGCAAATCCATCCGCGGTCAGGCTTGCTTGAAAAATTTATATCGATTCCGTGTACCTCGCGCTATTTGCGACTTTTTTCTTGTTTCTCGTTTCTTTCTCCTTGGGCTCGACGGTATCCGTTGATAAAGATGTTTCTTTGAAACTTTTATCTATGCCGTTTTAATTACATAAAATCTGATTCGATTCGTTGAATTCCGAGAGAAAGGATAGTGGTGCAGATTTGTGAAATGGTTGAGGTGAAGGAAAATGTAATTGCGATTGACGTTGTTATTTGCAATTTCTGGAATTGAAACATTGATTGTTTTACATTGCGAAGTTACAAGTAATCTTGATAACTTTTTGCGTAGGAAATTTCAGAACGCAATTCGTTATTGACTATCCATCACGTAATTGCGATATACGATACACAGATCCATCGTTCAACAAATATACATTGATCTTTTTATTTCTTCGCCCAAAATATCTCAGTCTCTCAATTTCTTTTCTTTTTTCTCTCTCTCTCTCTCCTCTGAATTACTCTTGCGAATTTGTCTCTTTCATCGAGATGATAAAAGCCGGAAAGATGGAAGATAATACGAGGAATTATGGGCGCATCTGCGGGATTAGTTTGGCATCATAATTCGCCGCGATTGGATCCGTTGATGAAACTGATCACGCTGGCCTGGAACAAATGCGCGATACGTTTCTAACAAAAGGTCGCCAAAGTCGCTTCGAAATGGCAGTGGTATTGAAACGCGGATGGACAATGGAGGATCCTTACAATGTATGGCGGCTTAGGGAAACCTCCGGCGAAAGTGTGAATAGGGGCGAGCGGCGGGAATTCGCACGGCGGAAAACGGTGGATCGGTGCGCCGTATAACCTCAGCCAACGCGACGCGGTTTGACGCAGGTGCCGCTGACAAACCGCGAGGTGAACTGTCTTTTGCCACGGGAAATCGTTGCGAGCCGTCATTCTCGACGATCTAATTAAAATCCTCGAGAATTGAAACGAACACGTTCCGCGCGCTTTGAATATATACATACGTCAACGCGCGCGAATATTTACAAATTGTTGGATATTTAACAAGTTTGACGCTTTTAACGCGACGGGCTGTGAAATAAAATCGAATTAGCGCCATTCTCTCGTTCCCGGTGAAATTTTCTGCCCGGAAGTTAATTAACTTGCGCGCTTATGCGACGCGAGTCGCGCGCAATGAAACATCGCGGCGCTGATATGTACATTTCGCGTTGCGTGTGCCGGTGTGCGTTCGGATAGCAGCGAACAGCCACTCGAATCTAATTGCAAAGTTTCAAACTTCTTATTGTTGGAATTTTAAGCAAAAGCTTAAAGTTGAAGCGAGCTTGAAACGAGCTTTGTCCGTAGGAGCACGATGCCTTCGAGCAACACGACGCATACACCTCGAGTGGATTAGATTTGACTCATTAATTTTTGCGTTAGATCGATTTTAATGCGTTTCGTTTTTTTTTCTTTTTTTTTTTTTTTTAGTTAGACGATCAGACTGCGTGGATCTGTAAACGTACACACGATACTATTTGTTGTTATAAACAGAGACGGAACAAATCTCTCTCTGTTTGCCTTCCATTTCTTTAATTGCATTTGCATAAAAATCCGTAGTCTAGCGGTGATATATATATTTTTGCTCGGGGAAAATACGCTTTCTGACGGATATTCCCGCGATGAAAAGCATTTTAGAAGAAACACACCGAATGGTATTTGCGGACCAAAGTCATAAAACATCAGCTTTACGATTTATGCAGTATAACTCTATGTGCTCTCCCTCTTTGGCGAAAAGAAATTTGGCAGATTAATATTCGACGAAATTTCAAACTTACGTTTCATACGTATGATCCAATCTGCAAAGAGACTTTTTTACTGTTGCAGGCTTCTCTGTTCCATTTTCATTACTATTTTCACTGTGAAACGAGGAAGAAGGAAAGGAAGGAAGAAACCGGGGCAAACTTAGAATGACATTCGTGTTAAACTTCGCCGTGTCTATAATTACAAATTCGCCGACATATTTAGAAAGAAAATTCTCCAAATTGGCTTTTTCACCTTCAACAATAACCTACAGTAAGTCACATTGTGACGATTCGTGAACTCGAGATCATCCGGCGATTGCAAATATTTAATTTTAACAAGTTTTCCGTAAAAATTTCTGAAAAAATATATTCTATTCCGTGGAACAGAACTAATAAAATAAATATCACTTTGCGTTCAATGAAACAGTTTTTTTGTTATATTCAAAATAATGCTTGTAATAACAATAGCAATAACAGTAATAACAAAGAAATTTTTCCATCAAACGAGAACACAAAACTTTCGAGAACACACGCACGTGTATATTCCCACGAATGTTTTAGCACAATGTGTATCATAATCACCAAAACGTATAGATGCGTTATAATTTCGAGTTTCTCAGCGTTTACGCGCCATTATATGAACGCCAATTGCGATAGCCCCCGCTATTAAACGTATTACACAATGTAAATGCGCAAATAATATCGCAAACAACGTTCGCCGAGCGTGAGTCGAAATTTAACGCTGGTAACGTAATAGTTAATTAACACGAAGTCAATCAGCGAGGGGTAATCAACCGTTGGTCGGTCTATTTTGAAGGGGCGACAATGGCGAACCGAGGACACCGCGCCCGATTCCGATTTTCCCTCTCGAATCGATCGATCGCGGTGTTGACGTATTAAAAATCATTCGATCAGGCGCGAACCCGCGGAGAATGTTACGAATTCAGCGTTGTTTACTGAGAAATGCCACGTTTCGTCGGACCTGCACGTTCTTCTCGTCCGCGAGAAAATCTGTTTTTCACGCGCTCGATCTGTTCCGGAGGGAGGATTTAGACAGATAACGGAGACGAAACGCAAAACGCGGGAAAATATGAAAAGATATCGTATCGGCGTGTTTGATGAGATTATTGAAAAGAAAGAGGAGGACGGTTGTTCGAAATAGAAACGGTTATTCAAATTCGGGATCAAACGTGAGACTCCGGAAATCAAATTCAGCCAGCAACCAGAGGGATTAAAGTGTAGCGCTCCAAAAATTTTATCCGCGTTTTTATTCCCATATCTCTCTCTCTCTCTCTCTCTCTCTCTCTCGTTTTTTCCATTCAACCCGCGGAACAATTTTTTTGAAATATATTTCCTGAAAAATTGTGTTCATTTTAATACGGTGGAAATCAACGAGCGCGTAACACGCGGCACGTAGATGGAATCGAGTTTGATAACCGGCCTAAATGTTAAGTGTACGTCAAACAATGAATAATACATCGCGGTGGGCGTTTAATCGCGATATTAAACTGCAATTAAGTATGGAACGAGCCGCGTTACGATGAATGAAAACCAATGTGTTCGTATTTGTGCATTCGCAGAGCGCTAACGAGAGTGACTGTGTAAAAAAGAATTTTTTTTCACTGATCCGAGCTTTTCATGCTGATTAATCTCTCTGTGATTTATGATTCGTGATCGCGCTTGTTAAATTTCGCTATTTGCTTCTGCAACACTGTGCGTCGACACGTCAGACGTAATTTCGCTTTAATGAAACACTCCCTCTGTTATGAACTGAATCGAAGACACGTTTGCGAATGTGTTGGTCCTTCAACGTTGTGATTTAAAGGAACCAAGCAAGAATATTAGATCTTATTAAGTAAAAAGATATTAAAATTTCACGCTTGAATATATATCGTAAAAAGGAAACAAGCTATCAAATAGAATGTTATTCCTTCGTCTCAAATATTATCTAAAATAGTAATATTTTAACATTAGAATTTATATACTTTATTTTCATACAACGAAGTAAGTTTTTCTAAATCATTTCATCGCACTGTCAGCAGATTAATACAAGAATATTTCCTGTGGAATTATTTCGTGCAAGAGGAAAAGAATTATGAAAACGAAACGATGGTATATCCGTCGATGTATCATCGATCTGATACGCTGCGATGATGCAACAAATCAACCGTATATAAATTTACACATGCAGAAGCCAAGTTTGAAAGGGCAAACGTGATATAAACGCTGATTCCCCGCGTTACCGCGCGGTTCTTGCACGCGTAAATCTTGCGATTTATGATCATAGAAGAGAAAACGTTCGGGAAAAAGGTGGTCAAAGTGACTTGGCGAGCACCCTGACGTCCACTCTCGCTCCGATATCGATACGGATCGCAAAATTCCACAGTCGGAAAATTAGATTTCCTCTTTGTCTCTCTTTCGGCGTCAGCTATCTCAAATTCATTTACAGAGAAAAAGTTTAGCTGTGAAAGGGTGGAGAAATGAAGGGAGCGGTGAAGGAAAAGATAGTTTTTTGTCAGATAATTAAGACAGAAAAAAAAAAGTTTTGAACATCTTTGGATGACTGATTTACTAATTGAGTTTGAGTGATTCCAAAATCTTGACATTATATAGAATCGTTTCTGGAACTTCAACTAATGATCGAATTAATATCGAATTAAAACTATTAAAAATCTAAAATACTGAAAATAAACTTCTTTGACTGATCGCATCTTTTCCGAGACTAACTTCAGCCTAATTTTGCCAAAACCAAATGCATTTGTCGCTTACTCAATCACAACAATTTGTGAAATACTTTGATATTCCTTTTTCGCTCGATTCATGCAAATTACGTGCTTTATTTTCTCAACATTGTGATTATGAAAAAAGCGTTTGAAAAACTGCGTTGCATATTTTTCTCAGTGATGTTAATGGTAATACAACGTTTATATAAATATTATAACATTTCTCAATTCCTAGAATTTTCTAAACAACTCAATGAAAATATAAATTGATTAAAATTTTCGAAACTCGAAAGAAATGGATCGATGTTTCTCCTAGAACTCGGGAAAATCTTTTCCACGTGTTTCGATCCGCGCCAACGTCACCGACGTCGAGCAAAACTAACAAAAATCCTTTGTCTCTCGTTTCAGACGACGAGAACTCGTCGGTGCATGGTATCGTGACGGAAGAGGGACTGTTCGATGGTACTATCTCCACGGCATCCGACGAGATCTACATCGAGCCAACCAGCAGATACGCTCCGCTCGTGTGCCATCGGCAATATGGCGAGGATAAAGACACGACAGACGCCGTGCATCACCATACGATCGCGTATCGTTCCGTGGACGTGAACGTGCCGCGACGCGACGGATATCCGTGCGCCAGCGAGCTTTTGCGAGAGAACACGTTAAACGAATTAAGGTAAATGCATTTTCAACTTCTGTTTGCCATTGAGTTAATTATTTCGGCAGAATGCCACGCGGCAAAATGGAACGGTACAAATCTCCGCTACCGGCGAAGACTCTAAAACGCCGGTTAATTAAATATTAAAGTATAGGTCACTTCGTTATTCGTCCGCCATATGTCTCTTTGTTCCTTGAAACGAAATTTAACGTTGAGCGACGGGACTGTGCCGTTGGACGCGAGAGATTACGAGAAGAAGATCCCTAAACGTTCGAAAATGTTTCTCAATTGTAACAAAATACTGAAGTAAGAAATATTTTTCACACGCAGAGCGAAATTGTTGTCCACAAATGAACTAAATTTTAATCGTGGTGTTTTGAAATTTTTGTTGCTGATGTAAAAAAAATTCTAAAAAATGCTGATAAATAGTTTTTCTTATCGACTCAATTTTCAAAATATTTAAAAAGAACCTATAGAAAAGAATGAAGAAATTTTAGCCCCCCTTGTTCCCTCCGTTTTGACCACCGTTTACTGTACAATAGTCTAAAAATTCCACTCTCATGGATCATCGCAAGTAGCTATTTTTGCAAACATAAATAAAGAAACATTTTCAACAGCACAGTTTTCCCTGTGAACGCCCTTTAAATGCAAGTCAATTAAATAAAACACATCTCTCTCTCTCTCTCTCTCTCTCTCTTCATTCGTCTGAACAATAGAAAATACAAATATAATTAAACGTCCAGCGATGAAATTCCATCTAATATATCGCGTTCGAAGCAGCAATTTCGATGTATAATATCTCGCTGTATGATCTAACACGTTCAATATTCCGGGGTACAAACTTAATATCGACCGGTAGCCCGGTATCTACTGACCAGTTTAATAGAATTTCAGATGGCACCGTAATGGCGGTTAACTGTGCGAGAGATCAAGCATTCCAGTTTTACATTAGAGATCTCGATAGTTAACGTTCAAAGCATCGCGCGGTGCAATCGAAGTTAACGAAATTAGTAGGGAAGCTAGAGCCACCGCGGCACAAAGGGGTTGCAAGGAAAACCGATCATTTTCCTGAGACACGCGCGTCAAAGTGTGCTCATAATCACAGAGGAGAACGCACTTTCACGGGGAGAAGAGCGGAGAGGGGAAGAACGGTTCTTGCATCGATTAATTATGTTTGCGAATGTTGTTTAGGAAAAGTACCCGGGAGAGAAAAAGAAGCTAAATAATTTAAAGTTGAAAAGAATTTTAAGACGATAAGCACAGATCGAGCGAGTAAATTGGATACACTTTAGTTTCAAGTTTCACTCTTTTGACGTTAATTACAGCTGATTGCCAGAGTATTCGAAAATTTGCAAGAACTTTTGGAAAATATATTGCTATTAAGCGCGAAACAAATGTAGAAGTAAGTATAGAAATTACAGAATATTTGATACAAGCACATATTTTGCAGAGATCGCAACGGCTAATTATCCATTATATAAATATCCATTAATATCCATTATACATAAATATCCATTAATAAATTTTAATATTCAGCGGGACCATATTTAGCATTTATCATTCGTGTTGTGGATTAATTCTTTATTACACACGTGTATGTTCTCTCGTTTGCGTATAAAAGTCTTTAAAACCTGATAATTATTATTCGCTGAATAGAATTTCCATATTTCTCCAAATTATCATCGATCACCTCGATCGATGATATCTTCTGTTTCATGGAAATTCAACTGTTCAAGCAGAAAATATATTTTACTGCGTGGACCTATAGATCCATTGTTCGGAAAGCTCTATAGTCGGTCCGCCTCGAGATAAGTACTCCGGATTGTTCTCCCAGCGCGTAAACTTTCGTTTCGAGCAACTCTAACGGCTTCCATCTGACTCTAGTTTCATTCGAAAGCTTATCAACTGAATAAGTTTCACGGTGCGGGCCCTCATTGGCTATTCCGGTCAGAAAGCCGGACAGAAAGAATTCGTGGCAATCTTTCTACCTGCGTGCAACAGCAGCTACCTTTTTCTACTACACGCGGAAAGCCATTGTAACTGCGTGGCGCCGTTTCTAAATACTTTAAGCTCTCGTTTCGTCTACGACTCGACCGGTGATTTTTCGAAATCGCGTCACGCGCTACGCGAGGAATTAAACGGACGCGGTAAAAAGAGAAGAGAACGTATAAAACACGCGGCTACTGCGATGGTGTATAAAATACTCGTAAAAAATGAAACGCATAAAGTTTCATAAAAAAAAGAAAAATGAAAATGAAAAACTACTTTTCTTGCATCAAACTACTTGTACATGTATCTTTGTACACGCTTGACTAAAATTTGCCTCGAGCGAACGACGTCGTTCATTTATTTTCTATTTCAAATTATTCGTAAAGTAATTGTTATTCGCACGATGCATTGTACATCTACAAATGTATTCGAACTACCGCAATTCCAAGTCTCGTGAACTTGGTGAAACGAACGCGTAGGGGTTCGAGAGGAGGCCTGGGAGTAACGATCCTCGAGAGTAAATTGGCTTCAAGCCTGTTACGTATTACTCGACATATGTCACCGTTATCGCCTTGCCGCAACCGGCGACGATTCCTTCCGTTTATCCCAGTCCGGGGGCGGAGTTGATCAGTTCAGCATGAGGGATTGGCACTGTGGCTGTGCGCTGTAGTTTTCCAAACGCTTACCACGGGAAAAATCGTTTGCAGGACGAACAGGACGTGGAGTGGATATCTCGGCGACACAATGCGGCCGCTTTATCAACACCTGAACGAGGGGAACTCGCGCGCCAAGCCCGGCTTCTATCCGAAAGACGTTAGGAAGAAAGACCCCCTGGCGAGCTCGCACAATTTAGAGCTGCTCGATAGGTGAGCACTTCAATTTCATTTTTCCTTTTTTTAATAAAACGCCTTCACAAAGGATCGTCGCATTTCGATGTCAGAAACACCGTCGAAGTCCTCCGTAATTTAAAAACGTTCTACGCCAACGTGTCTACGTTCAGTCTCCGTGTCGTTTGAAAGTAAATATCGGCTCGCCTGGCCATGACGGGATAATACTACTTGTGTGAACTGTTCGCGACGGAGGATTATTTAACTCGAAATTTTAATTTCGGTGAATATACGGTAAAATTTATCGGGTGGAGGAATCTATAAGTGGTTCGTGTTATGGGATTGTTCGTTGGTTTTCTCCCTGTATATAACTTTCTTCCGTGTAAATATAGAGGAGAGAAATCTAAAAATTTTGTTCCAATAATTCCAGTGTACATCTCTCTCTCTATATATAAATTATATAGCACAATTACATGAACCAAAACGTTAATCTAGCAAATATCGTTTATTTGTGCGTTTATTACTTACGTTGTAAGGTAATATTCCTACGTCTTTTGATACGTTCCCCGTTAAAAGTAAATAATATATCAACATTTACATCGATACGACAATTAATTTAATTCAACAATTAGTTTATTCTCATCAATCTCGAATCCTTTGACAACGAGAAAAAACGACCTAATTAATAGGTAAATTCATTTCACCTGTCTGACCACGTAGCTTCTCGTTTCACTCGTAGCGTCTACGTGGGAAGTTGCATCGGAAAGAGGCCAAGTGTCTTCCGCGTAACTAATTGAAATCCCCCGTTTCCCCCATTTACCGTAGCGAAGTGGAAGTTGGAAAAAAATAAAAAGTTATACAGCCGTGTAAAAGTTTTATACGGTCGTTCGTTCTCGATCACCGGTTCTCGTCCCTCTAGTCCCCCTTCCTCCTCCTCCTCCTCCTCCTCCCTCCTCGCTGCCCCACCAATCCTTTCGATTCTCTTTTCTTTCTCGCACGGGTGACGTTCAACGATCTCCACTACGATTCCACTTAGCCAGTCTCGACGAACACGTCGATGAAATATTCTAACAGCAGCGCTGCTGCAAAAGCCAAAAGGTCAAAGGAAAGAAAATTGCCGGTCGGCGAAGAAAAGCGCAACGATTACTTATCGTCCGGTCGGTTCTTCCCGCGGACTGTTTGCCGTGCAATGCTTGCGCTTCCATTTAAAGAGCCTGTGCCTCCATTTTCCCGGGCGGAGAAAGAGCCGGAGCTATCCGGACAGCGAGCAGCGATGAAAACGTCAAAAATCGAGAGCAAACACCATTATCGACCGATCCAATTTAACGTTGCCCGCGACCGAGTTATCCTTATCGGGACGTTTTCCGCGATCGACTCTTTTCCTGGCGCGGGGGAGGCAAGTTTGATTTGTTGTTCGAGTGCGGATCACGTATCGACTGAATCGACTACCTTGATGTCAAACATTCTGCTCTTCCCTTTTTTTTTTTTTTTTTATGGTTCGCCAAACCGAGTTCGAGCATGGCTCCAACGTAGATTTTTCTCGAAAATTTCTTTGAAGTCGATAACTCGGTTATCTCGCCGTACGAGCTTTGGACGAGGGGCGTGGAGGTTAAAAATTAAAAAATTTTGTTTCTACGAACGTTTCGCGAAAGGCGAAACGAACGGTGAAAGTCTGACGCTCGCAACGAAATGGAACGATAATTAAAAGCGCACGGCGTATATATTAATTAATCCTCTGTGACTAGAACTTTGCTTACTCGTTATTAACACTTTCGCCGGCAAGACTGTTGCTTTTCTTTTTGAATACGTATCGAAATTAATATTATTCCAAAAATTATTCCACTTCAACTTAATCGCAGTCTGTGATCGTTGATTCGAAGATTTCCAAATGTACACGATAGAGCTAATTATTATAAATGAGTCACTTGCACAGAAGCGAGTAAAATTTTCAAGTTATGGAGGATACGTACGTGATTGAATTGAGAGCGACAGCTTCTTTAGCGTGAGCAAATGTAATTTCTTCTTAAATGTAATCAGGTTGTACAGGGAACGATATTCTCGGGTGCTTCGCAAAAGGACGTCCGTGGATCCGAAGAAAACCACTTGCATGTTGTACCTGCAAGCCGATCACACGTTCTTCAATCACTACAAGTCCGAGGAGGCCAGCATTGAGGTGATGACTCGCCACGTACAGCGCGTCAACTCGATTTACAGATATACAGGTAATAAATTTGTAGAAAATTCCAAAACTGCACAAAATATTCAACGATACCTTGCTTGTTGCGAAGTAATTCTCTATTCAGATTCAAATTTACATCTGTAAAAAGAGAAATTGCACGAACATCCAACGATCAATCGCTAGATGACGTCCTGCGCCCTAATAACAATTAAACTAACTTCGGCAAAGTGGAATAAAAGTGAAAGTTCGCAGAAATCGAGAATGGTTCTCGGTGGGGAAACTGATATACGCGTAATTCGTCGGAATGTCTGTGAAATCGGTGGAGCAGGATAGGAAAGGGGGGGGGGGGAAGAAAGTATCGGGACAGCAATGAAAATTCTTTTCGTCTTTCCGGCCGTGGCAATCGGCAACGTTTCCCTCCCCGAACTAACAAGTGCGCGTCTTCTGTCTCATTCCGCTGTAATAACTTCGCAAACCAATTAAAACTTTCCCGGACCTTCCAGTTAAACTAACTTTCTGCCAGCGGCGATCGGGGGAAATGAATGTTCCTTAGCCTTACTGCGGTTCCTTTCTGCGCTGCGACCGATTAATGTCAGTTTCTGTGTCTGACGTTGACCGATTGATTCCCGTGGAACTTTATTGCGCCGCTACACACACCTAATGCGTAAACTTTAAACGATGGTTATCAAGGAACAGAGAACGAGAAAAGAATCTAGAAAAGAGTATCACCCACTGCCTTTCTGAAATTGCTTTCGTGCCACCCTTTCGAATAGAGATAAACTGCCCTCTTTCTTTCTTTCTTTCTTTCTTTCTTTCTTTCTTTCTTCTTTTCTCTCGAGGGGGCAGGGACTTCTTCTCCTGGAAGAAACAGAGTATTAGAGCGAGGTGGAGTACGGGCAATTGCTCATCCGGAAATGAAACAGCCGTTTAATTTTTCACGCCGGTGTATCTGCGTTATCGCAAATTTTTGCACCTTACAGAGTTTCCCTTAAACGTGGAATGCAATTACGGCCAAGCCTCGGACACAGCGAGCACAAAGAACTCGGTGGTCACGGGCGAGTGATTTTCCAACCGCGCACGGTGCCACTCGAGGCAATTCGATTCCCCCATTATCATTTCCCTCGACCCGTCCCTCATTCTAGAAATTCGTTCTTTGAAGCCACGCGAAACTGTCCACGCGAATTATACCGCCCGCCCGCTTAATAGAATTACGTCATCAACTCGGAATCCAACTGAGAAACAATCAAACCCGTCGATAGCGATGTTGAACGCTGCAGCGGTACAAAGCTTCGTAAATCAGAGGAAAGCGTTTCTGAAAATCTCATTTGGCCGGCGCAACTCGCGAATATTAAGTAACGGCGGACACACACGCGCGCGGGCGCGCACGTACACACGCACGCAGAGAGAAGAGGAAGCGGCGAGCTCTCTCGCACGGCCAGAAGGACTTTAAACGTTGCACCACCTGCCGTAACAACGAGCAAATATTTGTGTCTCGTGACTGAGCCGTGTTTAACGTAGCGTGACCGCGCCTACACGTCGACCGGTCTAGCGCATTACTTAGAATTCCCTATCTCTTCCGTCGTACGATTCGCGGATAAAGCTGGTTTTCCGGTAACGTTTCCGTCTTCTCTCTCTTCTTCCAGCATCTCCCTCCCTCTCTCTCTCTCTCTCTCTCTCTCTCTCCTTATCCATCTGTTCCAACAGCGGGGAATATACAGCGACACGCGTTAGGGTTGTGTCGATCTTCCGGAACGATGGTCGCGCGATTATCGGCCATCTCTACACGCGAGCATTTCGGATGACCGATCGACCACCCACCGTCGGAAATGCCAGGCCGAACGTGCATCCCTTTGTCTCCGGATTAGACGGCATTAACTCTCTTCCCATCGCGATATGTACAACTCGGAGGCCGCCGAGCCTAAACGCTCTTGTCCGACGAGAGATCTGGAATTGCACCGATTAAGGATCGCCCACCCACCCACTCCCCCCCTGTTGCCCCTCGCCGCCCCGCGAGATCTCGTGCTTCTCCACTGATTTTGCACGATCGCGCCACCTAAAGGGAGCCGGCCATTGTCGCCTGTTCGCTGACGTGCACGTCTTGGGAAATTTTCACTCGAGTCGAGAGAGAGAGAGAGATATCGTTCGACGAGTTTATTATTGCAAAACGTCGCGTCCATCGTTCGGCGTTCGTAAAAACAGAAATTTAAATTCAAGTGATGTAATGTCGCGGTGTTTCAAAATTGATTCGATAATTATCGTTATCGACGCAAACTATGCTTCTCAATGAGAGCGAATTATGATTTCTATGGTCTCGTCGCTGTCTTTGGAAATGCCGCGATTTCTACGCGCTTCCATCGACATCTTTCAAAATTCCAAATCAACCAGTCTTGTCGATCAACGACGAATCATGATTTCGATGACTAACGTCACAATCTTCGGAACGCAAAATTAACGCGGTGCAGCGAACTCGCCCTGTAAATGGGCGCGTCAGTTACGTAACATCGCGCGAGTTCTGCAAGGTGTTGTCAAGGGAAGGGAAAAATGGTGAGGCGATAACGCGAAGGGGATATGCCGCGAGGGTGATATCGGTCAAAGGTGGAAGTTCAAATGTCAGTCATTTCGCACGTGGAACGTTCGAGATCCACGCGCGCTTACGATCCTTATCTCGGCGGGCTTACGTGAAAAAAACTTTATTTTCGAGCGGCATATCCGCGACAGCTGTCACGCGATGCGTTGCACCCTTTATTTGTTTGCCAAGCAATTTTTTACGACGAAGTGGACCGGCGAACCCCTCGTCCACTTCGTAACACGAGTCTCACGTGACGATCGCCTTTTACCTTATTCAATAATAAGCACCGTCCGTTTCCGTCATTCTGCATATTTTCCTCTCAATTCCGCGCGTACGGAACACTGGTTTCGAAATAGAATGTCTCGTGACTTCGAACTATAGAAGCAACTTCGGATAAGGAGTAGCTGTTTCGTAGGATTGCACGGTAACGGGGTCCGATCATACACTCGATCGTTCTACTTATTCTTTATCCTGCGGAGCAACGCAGATTTAGAAGTAGAGTTTCTCGTGACCTGTAATCGTAGCGGCAACTTTGGAAAGGGGAGTAGCCGTTTTGCAGAATTCTACGGTACCAGGCTTAATTTAGTTTGACCGCGTACCGACTGACTCGTCTTTACTTGTCTTTACTATTCCGCAAAAGTTATTCTCAGACTGTGCATTCAATCACGGTGAGTTGACATATGCGAGATTTACAGAGATCCACGAATTTCTTATTTCTCAGATTTATACATACATTTGCGTCTAGTCCAAAAACAGGACTTTCTATCTACCGTGTAAATATTTCATCGTCATTTCTGCTTGGCGTTCTCGAGCATTGCAGTTGTATTATTAAGGAGCGTAAAATGCCTTTGCTTGTAATTGAACCGTTTACTCGTGATATTTTCATCGGCGCGCGGTGGCTGCGAGTGTTGTGCGCAGAAGCGAAGCTGATTAATGCAACGTGAAACTCGGATACAATGGACTTTACGTTAATTACCAACAGCACATGTACATTATAGCACAGATATAGATGTAACGATGCTCGGTGTTGACATTTGGATAGGTTGCTTGCGTATGCACACACGGGAGAACATCTGGAGACATTACCATGAAATTTCGTTGCGTATGTGTGTGTGTGTGTGTGTGGAAATCTTACTGTCTCTTAGGCTCCACTGATTTAACATAACAGCGTCTGATACGTTCAAACCGAGCACTTAAACGTCTCCTTCGGTTTTGCGAGTTTGAACGTTCAAAAATACTCTCAAACATTATTCGAGTGACTTTCGAGAAGGTATATGAAAAAAATTCTTTTTGCTCCAAATTTTATTTCATACTTTTTGGATATTCAAATACACAGCGATGGTCTTAACAACTTGCTTTGACTCGAAAAATATTTTTTTCTTCCGTAACATTCTTCTTTGGAAACTGTTCCAATTTTATCTCAATCCTTCGTGCTAATTCTACCTCATACATGCAATAAATATAAGATAATTTGAGAAAAGAAAGGTCTACATTCACTCTATTTAATTGCGCAGTTAATAATTTATCATCATTAAAAGGTAAAGAAGTCGCGATGCAACTGTCAAATTATATCATCGTCAAATAATACCCTCAATTAGAGAGAAATTAAATTATCATCAAGAAACGAATTCTCTTCACTTCGCGATGAAAATTACATTTGACTGATAATTTTTCGCGTCGTGAGAATTTAATTTCCGAATAAAGAGGTCTCCATCGATAGGTCAGAGGTTCATTTTACACTTAGAAATCACGAGAGTTTCATCGCGAAGTGAAAGGAATCGCGTGTCACGGGGTCGTTTTTCCAGTTTCGATTGGTATTCCCGCGGAGAAGGTGTTTGATTAAATGCTTTCCACCACGCGACGGCGGCTCAACTGTTTCGAAATGCACTGATCACTGGCAAGGAAGCCGAAAATTACTCCCCTGGAGGCCCAGTGATTTTCGTTATCAGCTGTCGGTTACCTACGATGAGTAGTTCCCTCTCCTCGACTTACAGAACCACGCCGTCTACTCCGCCGACTGATTTTAATCCATCCAAACGGTGAAATTTGAATTCTTCGTTCCCTTTCTTCGGGAATGTGCACGCGCCCATGAAAATATTTGAGCAGCCTGCATCCGACGTCTTTTATGAATATATATCGCGTATGTTGTAGGAGAGATTTTGACGCATTTTATTGGCGCTTTTACAAACGGATTGTAAATTTCCGTGCATTTATGAATAATTTCAAGATGCAACGTACACAGAAATATAAATGTGCTCGGAATACAATATAATGTTGCGTTCTCGCAACATTAAATTAACAACAAAATAATTTTTTCTCCAGACCCCGTTTCTTTCGAGTGAAAATATAAAGCTGTACAAACATTTATAGTTTGATAAAGATTGAAACAAATTTGGAAATGTGTGGACTCAGCAATATGTAGTTGTTTGCTATTTTGCAGATTTCAATCAGGACGGCCAGCCAGATAATATTAGCTTCATGATCAAACGGATTAAAGTTCACGGCGAAGACGCGCTGAACGATCCGAGCTACAGATTCACTGGAACTTACGGGGTCGAAGAGTTTCTTGAACTGTTCTCTGGTGAGTAAATTATTCCCACCTCTCTTTTTCTCATTAATCATTAATTACGTATCAGCTACAAGTGAGGTAAGAATACAGAATTACGAAAGTTTATTTTCAAAGTTATCAATTATTTCTCACTTCGATTAAAAATTTCCTCCGCGAGAACAATCGTTCTTCAATGTTTAATTCGTCTTGCTGCGATTGTTCTTTCGTATTTTTAATAACGTGTCAGAAACTACAGAATGGCGGTAACACTTAGACAACACGAGTTCCAAGACAAGCAACCGTGTTTCAATTAAAACGACAAACAGTTTCTGGCTAAATATTGATATTAATATTCAATCTCACCTTTCACATTCTTTCTCAACGTTCAACTCTTCCGCCTTCCTCTTTTCGTTACGCATGTTACATGTTTCGGCCTCAAGCGTGAACTTTTCGACGAGATCAATTACTGAAAATCGCGCGAGGCGCCGGCGTCGAAACGAGACGAACGAAGCGTGAGGTTAATTAAAGGAAAGCATTCCTTAATGGATCGAACCCGACTCGACCGATCCTCGAATACGCGATCGATACGTGCACGCGTCGTCTTGAAAATTACGCCTTCGCCGTACTTCCGGCACTCGTTTCGTTAATTAAAGCGCTCGTTTGCGTGAAATTTAGACGAAATCGTCGATAGCAAGACCGCGAATGAAACACGACACGGCACGACCGCGACTTTTCAACTTTAATGAAACGTCTGAACGCCGGTCGGTCATCGTCAGGGTTGTCGCGACGGTGTTCGTTAAGTGTGGCGAACTCCCCCTGTGCCGTGACTTTAAAGCATCCACGGTTCCGTCGTTAGTCGTTACCTAATACCTAGTGGAGTTTAATAAACATGCAAGAAGATCGAATTACACGGTGGAAAGTCTATACAGGGAGCACCGCGCTTCTTTCCTGCGGGGCGCCCGCAGTGGAGGGAAATATGATACGCGAATTCGGGGATAACGCGAGAGTAATTTCTCTCTGTATAGGCAGTTGACTCAAAGGGAATCCGATAGTGATACGCGCTATCTGTCATCAAAAACCGATATTACGGCTTTGTTGTCGGGGCAGAGATTGCCGCGTGTGTGTGCATAGTTGCAGGCACGAGCAGAGCTTGAAACGATTCCGAAAAACTATCATTACATCACTGTTACTATCTTGGAACAGTTACGATCGATACTCTAAATAACTGTTGCGAAGGACCGAAATTTCCACTGATATCGGATTCGATTACTGTTCTTCGTGCGCATTGGATATCGGTTCGCGTATCGGTCCCAAGATCATTATCTTTTCGGTCCTGTACCGATCCTTATGCCGGTCCTCGTATCAGTTGTAAATTATGCACGTTGGTTGTAGCGTTTAGGATCGTTTTCGTACTTTCCTTGTAACGATACACAATGATTTTATTTCGTTCTGTTATCGTCCGCCACTTGCTTTTTCTCCAGAAAAAATTTTCAGAAGGAAGTGCACGAGGTAACTGCAAATTCTTTCAAAATGTCGAAAATTGCTAAATCATTTTTGCGCAAATTCCCTTCGTCGATTAAAATATCAGTTATGATTCTGTTGAATCTTTTAAGAAAATATCACGCCGTTTTATAAATCTTTTACATAAATCTTTTATACAGAATTTATAATTTATATAAATTTTATATGAATCTTTAACGATTTCAACTCGTAACTACTTGCTTATTTCTAATCATTGCTCTCACTTGCTCTCACCATGCGTTGATCTGTACCACTTGTGGACTCCTGACGATGCACCGACTCGATCACGTGCTGGCTTTTACTTGCGAGACGATATATCATTAATCCGTTTGAACACGCCTAAGTTGGACGTTTAGTTGAAAATTAAAACTGCTGATTGCGAAAAAAGTTTCGAGCCAAATTCGAATGGATATCTATTAACAGATATATGCGTATGAAGGACCGTAATCGAATTCAAGAGTATCGGTTGTTCAAGAACTGAAATCGATATCATAACTGATTTCAAGCTCTGATAATATCCATCATTGAACGAAAGCTTAATTTTGTTTTGTGGTCACTTCGTTAGACAATAAGATGTATGTTTGATGGAAATCGGCTTACTCTTCTTTTTTCAAAAAGAAGTAGGAACGTGTGTATTTCTATTTGAGCCATCACTTATGCATCGTACACACCAAAAGTGTTATTTCAACTGTATTTCCTTGCAAATAGAGAATGTCTAATGTTCAAAACATTATATTCAGGAACATATCTTTGCCCTATGTTCGAACGAAGCACCAGCAAAAAAGTTTCCGTCTGTCAATCTTGGTCTCGACCAAGAGTGCCTGTATCCGCCAGAGTGAAATCCGTAATAGTTGGACAAGAGTATCGCTATATCGGGGCAACGTTCCGTCCAATCTACAATGATATCTCGGAATCGCGCGCCATTCCGGTCGATTAATTCGGCGTTCAGACTGTGCCGCGTTAACTGACAGAGAGATGCACACGGAGAAAGAGAAAGCTGGAGAGCTCAAGAAACTGTATCGCATTAAAGTTTCCATCGAACGAAGTTAAAGTTCCCTGAACAGCCGGGATTAATTATTACCGAGCCACGTCTGACGACGAGCAACGAGCCGCGGATCGATGCGGTCGGAATTTCCCCCAAGTTGGGATCATTGAAACCGTGATATATACAATTGCCTCCGACGTAGCCTCCCGGACTGATTTAAGCCGCCACTTTGTCTCAATCCGTCTATAGAGGCGCACGATCTCGGGGACACACAGCCACTATGAATATTTCTCTGCCATCTGCTGCTGTCTACCGCCGTAACGTTGGTTTCTCTTCCTCTACCTTCCAGTTTCAGAGAGTATCGATCGAAGAACAACGATATCTCGACGTTGTCGCGTCGAATATTTCGAACAGATCGGCGAAATCTTTTTTTATTTCTGAGCAAAAGGAAGAATTTTCATTTGCAATTTGTTAGCATCAGTCCTATGCTGAATTTGCACGCGTGTTTATTTCTCCACTTGCCGCTTTTTAAATATTCATCAGCTCTCCGTTGATCGTTGAATTTCTCTGTGGTTATTCCTGTTCCACAAATTCACGCGACATAAACGTGACATCTTCGGTTAGCGAATTCTCTTCTTTGCAATTGAATGGAATTCTCGGCTAATGAAATATGTCAAATTATGTAATATTACACGTCTATTTAATTATTCTGTTATATTCGACGCAAAAATATAATAATACACCGAGAGAGAAGCGGCCTGTAATCCGTCAAATTCGCTGATGCTATTAGTTTGGTAAATTATAGCGCAGGAGGAACCACGTTTATTTAATTTACCAACATTCGAACAAATCGAATTACAGCTTGACGTGTACATGGTTTTATTCAATTAAAACGAATTCAATTTTACTAATCGTTAACTCCGTTCCGTTATTTATGAAAAAGCACGCGTATCATAGATGACAGGCTTCTATCGATTTCCATCTAGTGGATGTTAAGTCGCGTCGTTCTTCTCTCGATGAAATTTAAAAGCCGTGTATATATACTTAATAACATTCGTGCTCAATTACGCCCGCCTAATGCATTAGATGTTACAATTACATCCTATTGATGTGGCAAATTATCGATAGTATTAAAACGCTAATACGGGTTACGTCCAGCGCGTCGATGTACGTGCCATCCTCCAATGCGTTTGAATTTGCATTGTCTGCCATAATTACGCAATTTCGGCCAAAATGTTTGATGACTAATAACCACGGCTGCAATGTGATTTCGCCGTCGGAATTTATTTTTCTCTCTCACGATCTATCGATTGTTTGATCGATCAACGCAAATGATAGAAGCGATTGGTTTGAACACGAGCATAGTCGAACCGATAATCGTTGGTCTTTACGCGAATCATTCTTTATTCCCAGCTAAAATGTTTGTCCGGCCAATTTAAATAATTCTTCAAATTTGCGTGTGTTTTTTTGATTTCTCTGTGGACAACGGGGAAAATTTCAGCGGACCACGGCAGAATAAAGCAGAGCGATAGAAATAATAATTTCTCGTGAAAAATTTTTACAAAACAACAGCGATAAAACCCCGTGTTGAAGGTTTTTGTAAAGTACGTAACAGAAGCTTTTGTTAAATAGATGGAAACTCGTTCCCTTTCTTCCATTATTCGCGTGTCTTTTTATACATTTTCCTAGCTAATTTGCATACAAATTTTATTTTTCAGCCATCCTAAAATTCTAATAAAAGAACGTATTTATACCGCACTCGAGTGCCGAAATAGGAAGTTCCATATTGATGAAAATTCATTTCGTTGGAATAAAAAGTAGATGACTGACGAAACTTGTAAATTTATCGCACGATTTCGAATGAAAAATCATCGTGCGAAAATCGGAATATCGTCTCCTTTGAAGATTTAGTTAATTGAAAACCTGCCTGCGCCGCAACGATCTTTGCGATCTTTACGAACGCACTCATTACAGGGCTTCGTTGAATGAAATAATCACCGTAGAAAATCAGGCTCGGAATTTCTATTATTTCATCTTGTATTTAACGAGCCCCGCATCCCAACATTTGTGCAACCTCTACGAACAGCATTCATTACACGCAGTCCAGAAGACTCGAGTCCCGTTGAATGAAAATCATTATGCAGGGCTCGCGATTCTAATTACTTTATTTTATATTCATACAACTGTAAACGAATCTCTATGGATTCGTTCGTTACACAACTGTGGGGAGAATTCCGGATCACATTGAATGGAAATAGGTAATTATCGCCGCGCCATTCTGATTATTTCATCTTACACGCAGACGTGTAAAAAAGAAGAGAAATCTGTCACGAACGAGAAATTCCAGCGATCCTGTATAATTAATCGCGATCACGCTCCGCCGCGAGTTTTCGCCGGCGGTATTTCAATGAAAAATTCAGTGTACGCGCGTAATCCCGCGTTGGAATCTCGATGCAGATTGCGCGAACAATTCACGCAGGCACACATTTGTCGGGCGTCAGGATAATGTAACGTCGTTTCACGTTGCTCGCTGCGACAGATACAATAGCGTCTCGTCGGAAGAGCGTCTGTCACCTTCGCGCTGCTTAGTATTTCGCTGATATAATAATGGCCGAGACGTTATTAAATAACAGCCAGCCCGTTCCTCGCATCACGTTCTAAATATTAACGGTCCTGCCTTTGCGTTGAAACGCGACACGGTTGAAAATTAGCCAGTCGAGGATAGCGAGGGCAGAACGAAGCGAGACGACGTTCGCGAAACGCGAAACGCACGAGTCGCATTCCCCTTGTTCGAAAGTATCAGAAGTACGAGTAGCAACTGTTTCTTTGAAAACTGGAAAAATGAAATGTCTGTCAAGAGTCTGTCTCGAGTATTTTGAAATTTCTGTTTAGCACTCTTGTCTCGAATCGTACGCTCGTGTGTTAGAATTGAAGTGTTTCTTTTCTTCTTTATCATAGTTTGAAACGACGAGACATTTCCGCCAATTTGTTATTTTTATTTTAGAAGTAACACGGGAAAAGTAACTTTTATCACGCATTTAAACCAAACAAATCATTTGTAGAGTTAATTCGTTGAAACGAATAATCCCGCCGCAACGTGAAGTTTACGCAATAAAAATCGGGGACAAATATTTGAAAAATTACTCGTCGAAACGGGCACAAAGTACAAAATGAAATAAAATATTATTTCATTTCGTAGTCAAACAATGGAATAATTTCGAGAAAGAAAAAAATCGAACGAACGAACGAACGAACGAACGAAATATCATTTCAAACGTTTTGCTCGAAATGGTGCTCGAGTCTGCGATCGGCTGCGTGACGCGAACGACGCTGACGATTTAATCTTGGTTTCTTCCACTGAGAACATCAGCTGAAACGGTGTCTCCACTTTAGCAGGTAATGAATTGAAATCGAGGTGGAGAACCGTTGAACACCTCGTACCAGGTAAAATGGCTCGTGCATCAGGATCGAGATACACACGAAGAGCGAACAGCAGCGGACCATGACGTATTTGCCGCGGGCACGCAGTAACCAAATATGCCTCCTGAGAGACGCCACACCGCAAACACGTATCCCCCACGTATCCCCTATTCTCTCGGCTGGCAAAAAGCGGCCACAGCGCGTGTTCAGATTGCAAAAAGCGTTGTGCAAAGAACCGGAGCATTGTTTTCTCAACGATTCGTTGCGCTTTTCTCTTCCACGACGTTGCGTCCGCTTCGTGTATCCGGTAAATCGACATCAGGCGTCAGTAGGTCGGCGATCGGTTGTAGATCAGCTTTATAAGTTCGCAATATCGTGTATTTCAAAATTTCGTTCATCTTCCACTAACGACCAACGAATTTCGTTATCTCAGATTTATGAAAATTTCACGATTCAAGAAAATCAAACGAGTATTCCGATTCCCTTAACACGCTCGTGTTAATTGAACATTACGCGCGATGTCAACTCTAGTCTGAAAATTCGCTCATTTTGTTGCTTGAATACGTGGTCTTCTTAAAACATTTTAAGTTTTTTTTTAAGATCATAGCAGAAAGATTACAATACAATATGTTTCTTCGTTCATTCCCATTTTTCGCATTTGTCTATCACGCGCATCAATTCGCTGTGCCCTCGGTGGTCCGCGATACACAATCGACGATGGATTGGATGAACACGAACGCGATGAACATCGGCGGGACGTCGGTAAACAACCCTTTTTACCGAAATTCATACATCACGTTCATAGAGCATTTATCGCTCGTTTTACTCCTCCGTTCTTCCCTTTTTCTCTCTCATTTTTTTCAAAGTGCCAGGAAAAAATTCCGCGGAGGAGAGGAGCGAACAAAAAGGAGTGGCAGAGGCGAGCGGACGTTCTTTTTTTTTTTTTTTTTTTTTTTTTCTCATTTCGTTTTACACCCGCCGATCCCCAACGGGTGGAAAGTTGCCACAGCATAAAAGTTGGCCAGAAATTAAATTACCGGACATTCTGGACGCCTGATTTATTATTTTTTCCCCGGGGATAACATCTCGGCCGATGTTTGACCGCCCCCGTCGACCCCCGGTGGGATTCAACGCCCTTTTCGAGCCCCCATCCCCTTCGCTGGCGCGCGCCATCAGAAATCCTGGCAGGTGAAATACTGGCCATGGGCAGAGTGGCCGAATTAAAAAATGAAATTAATTAAAAGGCTGCGAACGACGCGGTATTTGTCTCCGTCCGGTGGAAATAGCGGGCGACGTTCTTGATTGGATGCAACGAATTCCAGAGGCATTGCAGGGCGCAACGAGCATAGAATTTCGTCCGTTAATTCGTTCGCGGTTGATTAACGGCCAAACCGGACTGATTTACGGCCGAATTTTCGCGCGTAGACCTGCACTGCTCCAGCTCAGAAGTCTTGGAGGCGTACTTGTACCAAAATGCCTTTTACAACGAATACTATAAAACGTATTCACACGTCGATCCTGCTGTTGTGGGATTACATTTGGAAAGATATTAACACGTATGTACAGTTCTACTGTATAATTGCAATTTTCGCATTTGCTGAGAAGTTTCATTATCATTACTTTGTAAATTATTTCCTTCGCTTTCGTCATTTCTCGATTATTTGCTATACTCGAGAAATGATATTAATTTTAATTCTCGCGTAATTGCTACGTAATTACTAAATATTATACATATTACTATAATTATAACTATATATTACAAATGCTACAAGTTACTACGCTATATGTACTGTGCTATACAACTGCTACGCACATAATTGTAATGTCAAAAATTCGTTACAGAGGAGGACTACGACGCGTTCTGTTTGTCGTACATGTTCACGTATCGCGACTTCGAGAAGGGTACGCTGGGCCTGGCGTGGACCGGGGATCTGAAAAATGCCGGCGGAGTTTGCGAGAAAAACGGGGTGAGTTGCCGGCAGTGGGGAAACGTAACGAAACTAATTCGATCGTGGCACCGCCGTCTGAAATAACGTTGTTCCGCGGCGCATTCACGATACTCGGACAATTACCTCTGGGGAGAACTAACGCTATTTCGTCTTGCAGCACTACAGGGGTAGCATGAAATCGCTGAACACCGGTATAATCACCCTGCTGAACTACGGCAAACACGTACCACCGACGGTTTCTCACGTCACCCTCGCGCACGAGATCGGTCACAACTTCGGATCCCCTGTAAGTTGAACGGTGCATCGGGGCTTGCATGCTGTCGACGCGTACACCGGAATACATTTGAAAAGTTTCGAGGAGGTGGGTGCCACCGTGGAGGAGACACTGTTCCATCGAAATAATCGTGTTCTCTGCTGCTACGGTTGCTCCCGGCCTCCCCCCTTCCCTCTCTTTCTTTCTTTTCGCAACTTTTATTCCCGAGCAGAAGGGGAGTAAAAGGCAACGTAAAATTGCATTTCTTCGGCGGCAGAGTCGAAGGGGTAAGTCTTGCCTCGTCTTTGGAAGAAAGGTGTCTGGAGGAAAAGAATCCGAGCAATGTCCTGTATAATTAAGCGTCGAATTGTTTGGAAAGTTGTCGTTGGAATTTTACGCGGGAGATCGACCATGTTCGAGTTATTTCAAGAACGATCTCGCGCGCCGTGGAAGATCGCAAGTTTTTTTGGAGAGGGGGCGAGAATTCGGTATGCCGGGAAATTGGAAAACTCGAGCGCGGCAAAGATTTGGAAATTTCAAAAGTTTCCGGCGAGTATCCGGCGATTTGAGAATGGAAGCGTTGGTAATTGGAAAAATTCCTCGGTTTCCTAGGGAATAGGAAATAGAAAAATGTGGAGATTCGAAACTTCGGGGCTAGCGAAAGAATTCGAGAATTCGAGAACTTGTTACTCTTGAAAGTGGCGAAATTCGGCGAACACCTTGGGAAACTTTGGCCATTCGACCATTCTGGAAATTCGAGAATTGCCGAGTCAAGGCAACTCAACGACGGAACGAACGTTCTTTTATTTAAATTTTCATCTGGCTGCATGTCAGCGGAAAGCCGTTGCCCTCTCTACAACTTTCAAAGTACTTCCTTACAATCGACGCTGTTTCCTTCCGGTGAGGAAAGTCCGATTATTTAATTTAAGCAACGTCCGTGTGGTTAATTCGAAGGATGAAAGGGCCAGCGTCCCGGTTAATTGCAGCTTCTTTCTCCTCGTAAAGGGATGACTCCTCGAGGTCGACGTTATGCACGACGAACGATAACGCGGAATGGATAATCTGACGTTCCCCTCTTTCTGTTAACGCGATAAGCACGATCCGGACGAGTGTTCACCCGGAGGGGAGGACGGGAATTTTATAATGTTCGCCAGGGCGACCAGCGGCGACAAACGAAATAACAACCGCTTCAGCCCGTGCAGCCTGGTCTCCATAAATCCCGTTCTAAATGCCAAAGCTCGTTCGTCCAAGGGATGCTTCGCCGGTGAGTAGAGAGAAGCTTGTGGAATTTTAATTAGTTGCCGAACAGAGTCAACGGTTAGGTTGTGTTTCCGGTCATCACAGCCGTGACCTCTTTCACCTCGATTGAGAACGTTCGCGCGCGTTCGTCGGCCGAATTATTTATACAATATCGCCGCCGAAGATGCTCTGCAGACCGCTTTGCTAATCACTCGTTAACGTATTTCCTGTTGAATCTCTACGCGCCACGACAGATGTATCTTGAGACCGGCGGAACTTGAGAATACCGAGGTTAGATTGTTGCAAATTTCATTTTTTTAAACGAATGCGCGTTTGATACGTTTATTCAGAATATTGCAACGCGTTGTTCTCTTCGAACTCTTCTAACGAGCAAACCAATTATTTCATTATCGATTGCAAGATTATCCGTAGAATATTCTAGCACGGACTAAATACTCAAATACTCTTAAAGAATTGTTAACAACGATCAGAGCAACGAGTTTTTATCGTAAAACAAAAATATTCTTTCGCTTTTTGACAATCGCGTGAATTTTGACATCTGAAAACGCAGCATAAATATCCATTTATTATAAAATATAGGTAAAATAAAGATAACGATGAAAAATTGTCGTTATTTTAAATTGTTATAACTTCGTTAAAAAAAAAAAAGAACATACGACAGCCCACGCAGAACCTCTACTTTCACAGTGTCGTGTTTGTTGTTTCCAACGATATTTTTATATCACGTAACGGGTGGAGGAGCCAAGATGATAAATTGAGAGAAATAAGGAATTTTAAAAATTCGAATGTTCCCAAACGACACTGAAATATTTTCTTCGCCACGGTCTTAAAGACTGAAATTTCCTTTTCATCTTCTGTGAAACATACCTGTATGATTTTTTTAAAATCATTTTATTGAATTCTGAATATTACAACGAAAATTCAAGAAATGCCGAATATTCAAAGTTTAATGGTACATGTTTTTAGTCGAATTCAACGGGAGCTAATCGCAAGTTTCACACACGTACGTGATTACAATTTGTAAATCACTTTGTGACACGACAATTATCCATGAAAAGAAGTAACGAAGAGGCGGAAAAACGCGAATGCTTCCCGATCCACTTTTATTACGCTAACACTGCCGTGCAGCAAGATAAAACGACAAGAAAACGAGGGAAGATATCGGCGCTGCTTCGGTATATCGATCGACCTCCGGGTCTAACTGCAACTCAATTGCAATTCTAATAGCGGGCTTTACATGGTCCGCGCGAAAACTCGTTTCGGACAACGAGCATTCACCGCGCGAGCGTATGAGCAAACGAGCGACAAACAAGAAACAGATACCGACCGGTTAATTGTTAATAACATAAAAATTCCTTCGTGACCGTTGGCAATCGATAAGAACGGTTCTTCGAATATTAAAAGATATCCTATATTCACAACATTCCACATTTCACATTTTGCATTTCGTACCCTATACCCTACATTCCATATTTCACACCTTACACTTTACGCTCTCTGCGCAATATTTCACATCCCACATTTTACATCCCACATTTCATGTCTATATATCTGTACAGTTCACATTTCATGTTTAATACTTTGTACCTCATTTTCTGCATTTCACGTCTCACATTTCACGTGTGCGATATATCCCATATCGCATATTTCACATTTTGTGCGTCACGTTCCACAGCTCATGTTCCATATCTCAATATGTCCAATATTGTATTACACGTGGTACACAGTTTCTACGTCACATTCCACATTTTACATTCCACATCCCACAGTCTATATGCCTTATTCCGTATTCCATATCTCGTCACATCACAACCTATGTTATATTCCAATTTTCACATCCTCAGAATTTTTCATGAAATCAGCTTAGTGGAAAATTCGTGGGCTAGTCTGGAATTTCTTGCCCCACAAAGTGAATCTCGTGGCCCGCAAATCCCCCGCAAAGCTAATTCGTGGACACTCGGGAAATTTCCTATGCCACAAAATGAATTTTGCTGCCCACAAATTTTCCACAAAGCTGTGAAGCTTGGCCGAACTTTCCTGATCCGCAAAGTTGGAGAGAAAAAGTGTTATTGAAAAGGGAACATTCTCATTTCTATTCGAGAGATTTTTCAAATTCATTGCATACGGATGCAACGGTGGTTCGATTAAGTCGTTGGTAAACCATGGTACCCGCGATTCTTCTATTTGTGAAGAAGGTGACACACGGAAAAATTTCGGAAAATTCTCGTCGACCGCTGCAAAAACGGAGGTGTTCGAGCATCATTCGACGCGGCTCGCAATTGATTACATTACATAGTCACGGTCGACTTGTTGAGCTTCATTAAATCCAGGATTTCATTAAGCTCGCAGCAAATCAGGTTAACATTTATTCCATCCACTTTGCCTCCACTTGTGGCTCATTCTTCGTTCCTTTGAAATCAAAGCAGGATACTCCATCCGGTGTTGGAGCTCGGAGAAATTATTTCGTAAATACGATTAACAATTAGAAGGACGGTACGCTTAGAAAAAGACCGCAGGCTACTAAATCTGGCTCTTATCTGGATTCTACTTGGTACTTTCGTCCAAATAAAAATTTAAATTAAATCTACTCTTGTGTTGTTATCTCTGTGTTATTAATTCAAAATAGAGGTTCAAATAAGGATTCGTGGAAGATGAAGTTATAACAATAATTGGATTCTGCAGTATTGCTAGTCGATACTGAAATTTATCATTTGTATTCGCAGAATTGTACATTTTTACGAATCAAAGAAAAGAAAAAGGAAAATGGAGTTTAATACAAAAATTTGTATCATTCGTTAAATTTTATAACAATTACTTGGATATTTTCTGTAGAAATAAATAATTTTTCCCAGAAATGTATAACAATATTCTCAGTCTACAATCGAACAAAAGTTTACATCTGAATCTAACTTTAAACGATGAATGAATATTTTATTACGTTGATGAATCGATCAGTCGTTTGTCCGACTAAATAAATTTCATTCAAAATTTCGTAACAACGAGAAAGCCTTAAACTTTAATCTTGAAACAAATTTATTGAAAAGTAAAAATTACGTTACGGAGAACTCAACGTTCTCAACGGTTCTCTAAAAGTAACTTTCCATTATACACTGATAATTTTTTCAAAAATTGACCGAATCTATTCTATATCGAGCCAAGAGTATGGCCCCGTAAGGACCGAGATAGTTCGGAGCGAGTCTGCTCTGAATAAAATGTGTGTAAGGAAATGTTATAGCGTGGCGTACAGAGAGTCTGGTTGATCGAGTCGAAATGGAAAATCGATGATTTCACAGAGCCCCAAAATGCAATTTGCGGGAACGGAGTTGTAGAAGATGGTGAAGAGTGTGATTGCGGATGGGAGGAGGACTGCAACGACCCTTGTTGCCACCCTCAACGGCTTCATCATGCCCCTCACGAGGTACCTTGTCGTCTTGCCGATGGTGCGGTGTGCAGTCCCAGTCAGGTAAGTGGCAGTTTTCCTTCATTTGCTCGATGTCCAGATACGTTCGTTTCGTTCATTGAACTGTGATTAACTCCAACGTTCCTCCTACAACCGTAATTTCCTCCTCTTCGAGGAGCGTTGCACCTCTGCTTGTTGATCGTTCGGTCGAGAATTCGGCAGAGATAACGGTATCGATCGACTCTTTATTCGACTCGAGGTAACGAGGTGAATATACGGAAATCGTTCAAAATTTGGCGACTAGAAGCTAACTTGTTCAACGATATCAGTTATCAAACGTCAATGTAAAATTAGAATCTAGTCGAGCAAAAATGTGGTTAACGTTTTGCTGATTACCGTGTCCAATTCGGACGTGTTTAGTTTTCATAAAATTTTCATCTGGAATTCAACGTGATAAAAATCGAAGCTGTCGTAGGTATGACAAATTTTGATGGGGAAATGTAATATCAAAAATAAACCGATACGTTTCGAGACTAGATTTTCCTGCAAATTCATATTTTTGGGAATACGATTCGAAAAGCAGAGAATTTTTTTACGTACCAAATATTCTACTTGCTATGGCAGTGATTAACTAAAAAAATTGTAGTTACAATATTTACCTTCGATAATTGAATTTCATTAGTTCGTTTATATTTGATCGATACTTTAGTGTTGAATGGAATTCTAATCCTAGTCTAACGAATGAAATTCCTTGGGCAGCCACAAAGCTGAAAAGCAGAATTCAACGATAATTGTTCGAAAGAAAGAATCCCCTGTATAGAAAATTGAATTTCAAACAATTATTTGAGCAAAGTTCGCTGCAGCGAAGTTATCGAGAAAAATTTTTATCCGAAAGAGACGGACGGAATTGATTCGAAACAAGTGACAGTTAGGTAGGAACGACGAGGTGCGCGAAGTGCGACACGACAAGCTGAAAGTTAAAATTGCATTTTTCCAAGAGAAAGATGTCAAATTCTTGCTTACATTTGTGCTTGCTGAAATATTAAAAGGCGAACGGGTAACGGGCGGAAGTTGCGAATTTTCAACGGGTCTCCGAGGAGAGATATTTTCACAAACGTACCGAATACACTCTTTTAGCAGCGAGTTCCTTTGAAATTTCGACAGAGGCTCATTTTCATTTTCTGCGAAAGCTACACGCTGAATATGTTATGAATTCCTATTGAATATCTTGAAAGCGTAATGTCGTAGGAAACGGAATGTGAACGCGCGATGTCTCTTCTTCCTCTGTGAGATGTGAGCCACTTCTTCCAGGAGACGTTCTTCTTCGTCGATTTACTTTCGCTGCCTCAAGTATAAAAAACAAAAAAAAAAAAACAGGGAGTTACTTGTATAACTTTTTATCGATTGCACAATTCATTGATAAAATATCGAAGATCATTGAAGCTGTAAATTTATAAAGTCTTTGACCAACATACTCCAACCACTGAATATTTTTGACAATTTTATTAATTATTAAAGAACAAAGCTGCACACACACATCAACGATTAGTTGATAATTTGCATTTTCTCCCCTCGTTCACGTTGAAGCACGAAATATTCTTAATTTCCCCTGCCACAAGATCAACAACACAATTTTTATTTTAAGATCGAAATGGAGGATCCTCTCAATCGCTAATCTCCTTTGGCATCAACATCCACTCGATTCTGAAGCGCTCGTTCGCTTCACGCGCGGTAATTCTACTGTTCTCACATTACATTGCTCAATAACGAGGTATCGTACCCAGCAGTATAATGAATTAATCATTGATATATGTACAATGTGCGATACTTTAACAGTTAATAAAAGCCCTTCAATTTTACCAAATCCCGATCGTTCTCGATCACACGATTCAACACAATCCACAGAGAGCACGATAATTTTACCATGAAATCCCACGTCCATTACGAGATCGTTTTTCACTCTCTGCGTTGAAGCCCACTTCCCCAAATGGTTCAAAGATCACCGAGCTTGATCTTATCGAGACTCGTCGGCGACAAAAAGCCTCGATCTCGCCACGATTTCTCCTCTGGCCTCTTAATTATCACCGGCGGAAAGCGCATCATTTTTCTCCAGGGAGGACCTACGTCATTTCTCCCCTCCTTCTCTCTCTCTCTCTCTCTCTTCCCACTCTCCGCTCCGTTCTCCACTCGTGTATCCGACAGAGTAGCTCGTAATGGATGATTCTGGAAATAAAATGAGAAGAGGGAACACGTCCGTTCTCAATCCTCTTACGTGTAACGTCGCTAATTAATAACGAGGCACGAGGCAGGCTACGCGACAGGCTATGGCGCGGGCGTACGGACGTATCGATGTTTATTAATGATACACTAAAACCGTAATTAAACGCGAAACGTGCCGTTACGCTCTCGTCGCTCTCTCTCTCTCTCTCACGCGCGCGCGCAAACCCGTTAATCCAACCAATGCCGATCGTTTGTTCCAACGAACCGAGCAACTTGCATCCCACTGTAGCAGGCATGCGTTCGGTGATTAAACGGTGAGCCGCCGATAATGAGTAGAGGAAATCCGGCGCGTTTCGAAATCGAGACGGTCATAATTTATGCAGCCTGTGAAGTTCGACGTTCCTTCGGAGGATCGCGATCGCGCCCGAAGCTCGGGTACACGGCGAAACTCGAGGCTGGATATTGTTACGCGTCGAAACGGAACTGTTGCACTTTGGTCGGGGATCGTGAGATTTGAGAGCGCTCAAGAGTGGAGAGGAAACCGGAGGACTGTGGATTCTTGTACATTTTATAGGAAACTCGTAGGTGCAGCGTGCGATAAAATTTTCAAATTATTGTCAAGTATCGTGCAAAAGCATTATACATCATTACAGCAGTATGAATATATCGTTACAAATCCAAATTTTCTACATTTACTCCTTTTTCTAACAACAGTTTGTTACATTCATCTTCGCCCGTTTGCCTCAGAGAAGCACGAAATAGAACGGAGCTAAAGGCAATCGATTCGTCGACTCGTACTACTGGCTATTCAAAACCAAGTCGCAAATGAGATTTTCGCGCAGAGAGATATTTTTTCTTCATCTTGATAAACATCCCCCTTTTTTGATAACTTATCTAAACGTTCCGCGCACGTACAGAAACAATTAGCAAGCGAAACAAATCTCCGCCTAAATGAAAATACGAATCTGCATAACGAAATTAAAGTGAGAAAGGAAATGTTGTTAGATATAAGGGTAGAGGGATTGAAATTGAAAAGTTGAGAGTCAAAATACAGGGAGAAATTGCAAAGAAAATTTATGCGAACCGGATAACGTGGAAAAGAAGAAGAATACCAATGAGACATCGGGGTGGCGTGGTGATTAGCATGCTTGCTTACTGCCTTCGGTTCTTCGATTTGCATCTCATCGTTATTTCTCATCGAAAATTTCTCATCGTCCATTAACAAGATCAACACAAGGGCAGTTGTAACCAAACCATAGAAAAAATTTTCAAGAATATTACGACGTAGACGTATGTACGTGTGAATATCTGTCCTACTATTATATATATATATATGTGTATATAACAGATCAACTTCAAAAGAAAAACATTGTCGAAAAATTTAAAACGAAAATTCTGCGAGCTGAGCAAACGGATCAAAGAGAAAATACGTAAAATTTGTGACAACCCATCCAGTTAAAGTTGCGCAGAAATCTAACGAATCACGTGCAACAAAAATGAACAACGTTCGGGCAAGAAGCAAAAAGTTATCGACAAGATAGAAATTTCCAACAATCTGTGCAAACGAAGAGAAAACTGTCCGAGAATAAAGAAGACGGTAACAAGAGAGAAAAAAAATTCCAACGCCAATAAAGCGTGGATCGTGGAGGGAAAAGGAACTGAGAGAAAGAGAAAGAGAAAGAGATTTGAGTGTGTACCGACCGATAAAACCGACGCAATAATGGCTCTGAACACAAGACCGTTTCGCAGGAAAGCGACGAGAACGAGCCACTTTCCCCGATGACGGCGGATCAGCGTTGGAAATTGCAGTCCTCGCAGATGCACGATTCTTCGCGCTCGAAGGAACTTGCTGGCCGTGGAAAGACCGGCCAGGGAAAGAGAGTTTCGCCAAGGTACAAGACTATAGCCAGAGAGAGAGAGAAATTAATTTCCAGGTATGTTTCAACGCGTAGTTCCTGGATACATCCTGGACGTTATTGTCGACGAGGTGCCAAACACACACACACACACACACACACACACAGGGGAGGGCAGGATTTAATTTCCAATGTTAGTCGTCCCTATCGGCGACGACCGCGTACACCCTGGCGTACACTCTCGCGTAGTCTCGCCGTGTTCGCGGTATCCCGGAGAATGAGACTAATTAATCAAACTGGAATCGAGGCGGCTGTTATCGGCCTCGGGAAGCTTCGGCGAAGCACGAATGGGGGGAAACTCTCGTCCGAGCTAAAAACAATTAATCTTGCCGTACACCCGTGGATGCGATTTTCAAAGTTCGCTAGATCGCTTCCTTCGAAGCGCACAAATATCATTCTTTCCATTTTTTTTTTTTTTTCTTTTTTTGATCATTTTCTCTTTTTTTCGCCCCCTCGAGTAGGAACGTTGCCGCGTACTAATTAACGCAACGAACACGCCAAGTCCAAAATTCTGGTAACGAGGTTTTCAATCGTGGAAAAGAATTACAGTGGTATTGTTCGGCAAACGTGGCGGCTACTACCAGCGGTACTAATTATGCACGGTGGAAACCGTGAATAGAGACTGTAATTTTAAAATACTTCGTTTCTGACGTGTTCGCGTCCTCCCCGGCTTTGCGCAGCGTGTTTCGCCGGTCCCGCAAGAGCGCCAGACTGCTGCGAACAATCGGGCGTAATTACCGGCGAATTTTTACAATTTCTCCGCGACTAAAGATAGAAGAGAAACATCGTAACGAGTCTTTATTGAAGAAACGCTCCGCGGAAACTGCCAAGTGTCCTCGAATACTACGTGCGCCGCGGTCAGATCGAAAGTTCGGCAAACTTTCTCCCTTTCCTCGGACCAACTTGTCTTGTTCTTGCCGGCGCGCGAGAATGGGAAGAAGCTTTCGCTCCTTGGAGGAACACGGGAAAAGACAGCGGAAAAATCGGTGGGAACGTCGGTCAACTTTTGCAATGTACGTTTGTCTTGTCTTCTTGGTTGTACTTTTGAGAATAAGGTATAATATGGACGATTTACATTGTATTTAACCGAATTTGTAATAAAACAGGGTCAAACTGAGCAAGTAGCAATGAACGTGCGGCAAATGGGTCTAAAGAGAGTACTGGAGACAGAATAATGAAACAGAAAAAGTAAAAAATAATTGGAATAAGGCGCAGTATTTTTTGGTGAAATCAAAGAAAGATTGGATGATATTTCTATTTTCTTTTTCTTTTATTCATTGGCTCATCCCATCTCAAGCAGCGCGAGATACTCGTAACGTGTCTTTTATGACAGAATATTGTGATAAGATAAAGTTTTTAAAGTTCGATCAAAATATTATTCTATTAATTCAACCGTGATATGCACATACGCACGTCGTAATAAATTCTCTCTCTCTCTCTCTCTTGATGGTAATTCTCGCGAAAATTCGTGTCTCGCAGGGATCGTTTTTGTCAGTTTGCCCGGTGGCATCGTCAGGAGTTTGGAGATGGTTTCTGATCCCTGGCTGTCGCGCCAGTGATAAACGAAAGAAACCGGGGAAGAACGATCGCGATCGGCACCGCGAGAGTGTGACGCGGACCGCGGCGGTGAAACGGTGAAAAAGAATAAAAGCGCGAACTGACGACGAGAGAGAGAGAAAAAAAAGGAGGAAGTAAAAGAACGCGTGGCTCGCGAAAGTCGATGCATTAGGTGGATCGCGGGTGAAAAGTGGCCGGATGCAAAACACGTAGATTCGTGAAGCGTGGGGACGTAGACGAATGGGCGGCGTCTTCCTCCTCTCCTCGGGTTCTTCTTCCAAGTTGAACGACGAGGACAATAAACAAGAGGCAAGGAGGTAGAAAAAGCGCGGAGCAAGGTGCTGGGAAGAATCGAGCAAACTGCGGACATTAAGCGTAGGAAGCTGCAAGCCAAGGGGTGGAATAAGAATGGGCGAGGAAAAAATTGAGAAAGATAACGAAAGAGGTGCAGGGTCGGGACTGATGAGGGAACGAGTGGAGAGGCCGCGGGTGAGAAAAAGCGCGGGAAACGAGCTGCTAGCGAGGAAAGAAAACTGAGGGGGAAGGAGGGGGTCGTGCAAGAAGAAAGATAAATAGTCGAAGCAAAGGAAAACAACCGGGTACTAGAGGGGCATGTTTGCGGCGATGGGAACACGTTCAGCTCGTAAGGCGGGAAGGGTGCATTATTTTCATCGTTCCGCGGCCGAAAATTATTAATCGTGAGATTAGAATGGTCAGTTTTTATTTCTTTGGGATTATAGCGCGATTAGGAAAGGGAAAATATTTTTTTACGGAAATTTTAGAATAATGGGTTAACAGTTCTTAGTTGATCAGAAGTTTTGAAATCATACAAAAATATGATACCTCTTGCAATATCTGATAAATAAAATAATTACTCGAGCATCTTCGTAAAAATATAATGATATAATGATTTTTATATAGTTTCATACTCGACTCTAATTTTACATTGAATACTAGGTTTTCGAATTAGAACCACTTGAAAAAATTAAGAAGTACGAGCGAATTTAATAATTTTATGTTATCATTTTCAATTTTTGTCGTTTCAATCCGAACGTACTCTACCAAAAACACTTTCTATCCCGTATAAATAAATAAAATGAAAACACTGTTTCAATTACAAGTATACGTTAATCATAAAGTTTCTTAGATAAAACGGAATTACCTATTATTAAATAATTAGACTCAACAGTTCAAATAACTGTCGTGAAAGAACATCTTGTAAAGAGGGAAAGGGTAAAGAATTTTCCTCCTATTTATTTTGTACATATTTTGTCTCTCGCAAATGATGATGATCGTCGTGTACCGTGGGGAGAAAGAGAGAAGAAGAGAGAGAGAGAGACGGCATCGTCTCGTTATTCTCGAGAGCACTTTAATGAATATACGATGCAAGCGTTGAAGGTCGAGGAACGATCTAGCTATCTCGAGAGATTCGATCCTTCAAGCACAGAGTGGTAATGTGACTTCCTTCGGTAAAACGAATCCCTGGCGTTCTATTTTCACGGACGAGGAGCCGCCATGCCCGTTGCACAGGAATGCACACAGACACACGTAGACACGCGTGCATAGCCGCGCGCTTATATTTGCGTTTCAATCGTGACATCTATACGTGGTTCATTTTCCGAGAGGAGGAACATCTCGCGGGATCGCAATCTCTTGCCCTTAATGCCGTCACGGAAAGAATATTCGCTCCCACGGCGAACTCTCTGTTTTGCAGTCTTTCGTACCTCCCGACAATATTCCGCGTTATCTCGTGAGAACGAGAGCCAGACAGATTTTCTCTCGAACGCACTCTGCAAAATCCTCTATTGAAAATATATCGGTCCCGTAATTTTTTAATCGTTGCATCAAGCTATATTTCAAAAATTTGCATCAATTAAATCCTTCGATATTTCAATAATTAACTACTTTTTTACATTTTAATTTCAATTAGTTTTTTTTTTGTGTGTGGACCCTCGATTTTTAAACTTGAATTCAAACTACAATTTTTTACGTTTTTTTACGTCGAGGCATAATTTCTTAATTTTAACTTTACTAATTTCCGCGCAGAAACTCATGCTCCAACGCTCTAACGCTCAAAAAAGAACGCTCACGCGAGAAGAAAACGAAAGAAACGGACAGGTGTAATTATTTACACGAGAATTATCAGAGGGCGGGTGACTTCCAGGAAAATGTTTCCCTGCAGCTCGCGGATGATTCGAAATAATTCTCCGCTTCGTTAGCCGCGACATTTCGCTACATCCGCAGCGGCAATTACTCGAAGACGGAGTTTCGTGATTCCGCGCCATTGTCGCCATCCGCCATCCGCCATCCGCCTCCTTCGAGCAAGGAATTCTTTCTATTGAAGTATTGAAATTCGATAAATTGATTCGTTTCAGTCCGTGTTATTACGTTCCGGCCTGCGAACAGCAAGATTCAATGCGAACGTGATGGTTGAAGCCAAGAGGGCTACGTGTTCACCACGTGTTAGCTCCTGCAGATTTGTATAGGTTCGTGAGTGTGCCAAGTAGATTCGGCCTTTACGCCGGCAACGACTTTCACTTCTACATTCACCTTTTAATATTCAAACCTATCTTTTAACGCTCAGGGAGCATTTTGAAAAATCAATAGGCAAAATACATTTAATATTATACTTTTTCGCTACATTTGATCTTTGTATTATACAATAACTTTCACTTCTGCACTACCTTCGCTTCATAAACATTCAAACACTTTGATTCGTAGTGATGATGTGCAAATTTCATCAGAACGTATGAATTAATTAGGGAAAATCAATAGACTGTATTTATTATATTTTTTAACGTATCTTTTATATTTTTACTACTTGCTATTAAACTGTTAGGTTGGGAATATAAGTTTAAATTGTTACATAGAAAGAACCGTGCGGATACATTCTACTCCTGAAAATTAAAATTAATTAAAATTTGTTATTTTTGTCGCAAAATTTTCGCTCCAAGTGTAAAGATTACAAGAAAAAATACAAGTATTTCCATTTGACTTTTATGATTAAAGAGTAGGATTTTAATATAAAATAATTAAAGGTAAATGACAAGTTAATAAACATTTATAAAAGATAAAAGTATAATTATCATAAAAAGCGATATTTTAATACTTCCAGTTTTTTAATATCTTATCAGTGTTTGGTAAAATTTTGGTATTTAATATATACGGCGAATTTCAAATTCCACGCATTATCAAAAATCTATGAAACATCCAAAGCATAACGTAACAGCGGAACGTAAAAACGTCTGCAAGTTCACTGTCTACTCGCAACGCGAATAAAACAGATCGCAAACAATCTAACGCAACCCCGAGCAAAAATTCATCCCTCTTCCCCAAAGCGAACTCGCCCGATCTCTGTTTAAAATCTCGCAGCAGTGTTCAACGAAACTTCGGCCGAAGTTATGACGCGGCTTGATAACGCTTATCAGCGCTTATCACCGTAAATTAACAGGATGTACGATTACGTAAACACGTAGACCATGAAATAAAGAAGGGCGGAGTTGATTAAGCGATCGTCGAGTAGATTTCTCGTGCAATTTAAATTTCAAGGGGCGCTCCCAGTCTTCTCAAAATTGTAACCCTTTTAAGCAGAGAGAGAGAGAGAGAGAGAGAGAGAGAGCCAGCATTCAACGATACGTCTTATCGTTCGTAATTAAGAATATCCCGAGACGCCGGTCTAAATAAAGGGGCAAGACTCTTGACGTCGGACAGCGGCGGTCGAGGCATTAAAGCAATCCTAAATCTTCTTGGGAATTGCAGCCTCGCAACCGTTTAGAGATAAGTCTTATCCTCCTCTGATTGAAAACGTTAATCGCCAACTTGGAATGAAGCATACTTTCTCCCAGATCCGGTCTGATATAAAGGCGTGATTAAACGCCCGTCCGTACTCTTAAGGGAAATTGAAAATCTTTTCGAATCTGTAATTGGCGAATGCCCCCTCCTTCGCTCGACGTCTTTTCAACAATCCCTCCCTCCAGTTTCTCTTACTTTTCTTTTCTTGATCTTGGGTATTATATTGGTATATTATGTGGAGTCAGAAGGTGGTAATCAGGTGGGGGAAAGGAGAATAATAATTATCGATCGAGAACTGCAAGGGGAAGAACGTTTGAGAAGTCAGACGTTGGAAATCGTCTCGAAATTTTCGTTTTTAGAGTAAAAATTATTCGCCGTTGATTATTTTTAATTAAATTGCAAAATTGTTTTTTTTTCTTTTTACAACGAAATGATTTAATATTATGGGATTAAAAATAATTCTGAAGAAAATGTTTCGGAATTATTTGTCCGTGAAAGTAGGAAATTTGGCTTATCGTGCTCTTGCCGTCTAGTTAAAAATCTTGAAACTTTCTGTTTAATTACGACAGGTTGTAAAATGATTTTCGACGAATTAATTGACGCGTGTATAACTCCATATTCAGTTCGGGATTAACCGAATTCGAGCGACACTTGACGAAAATTTCGATTTTCTTGAAAATGAAGTCCTTAATGAGAAAAGTTATTATTTTTCCTTCCTTGACTTATTCTTTTAGACTACGTACACCTATAAATTTATTACAGCTTGCACCTATAGATAAAAGTTACTCAGAGTCTCAATCACAATAGCTCTCGAGATATATTTGAAGATCATCAATTCTATTCGGAATAATTAATCAGGACACGATCATTCGTACTTGATGATTTTTTTTTCACTATGGCAGAGAGAACGCAGAGACCGCACGCGATGGATTTATCTCGACTCGGCCAGTAATATTCTCACAGACTTGAATGCATTTTTCCATCGGGTTATTTATTTTTTGATATATGCACAGGCCGAGAATACATCCACTTGCATCAGCATCGAATTTCTTCCGTTGCTTTCCGTGCCAATTCGTTGAACCGGAAAACGTATCAGACCGGGGGAACCTTATTTTCCAAGCATCGGCTGCCGGTCCCACGGGTATCCTTCTATCAGATATTCAAACCGTGGATCGTTCTTATCTGCACGTTAAGCGAAAATCATTCGATTCGCTTAAACGTTTCCTCGTCCACCTTTCCGGCCAACCTACCCTTCCCGTTCGTCGATTTAATTAAATCGAAAATTGTCGCGCGGCGAGAGAGATTCTCTCACTCTCTCTCTCTCTCTCTCTCTCGGTTGGCGTGTCTTTCGAGACACGGCGACTAATTTCACGATACAAGAAGCTAACTTCACTCGGCGAATTGCAGCTTACTTGGCTGGGAAATAGAATCTGATGCATGTGGTATTGTTATTAGACTTTGTTCAGGTTTGCAGTATCTGAGATCACAGATATAG
This sequence comes from Melipona beecheii, assembly GCA_032399605.1. Taxonomy (NCBI): domain Eukaryota; kingdom Metazoa; phylum Arthropoda; class Insecta; order Hymenoptera; family Apidae; genus Melipona; species Melipona beecheii. The sequence continues at coordinate 128,083 of JAUCMO010000106.1, forward strand.
TTAGAATATTTGATATATCATTTCAAAATACGGAAAATTTTCTGTACAAGAAGAAATGAATAAAGTACCGAACATGCGAACTAAAGACGGCTTGGACAGTGTCGTGCAGACTTTTCAACGACAATGAATGTAATGTTTCTGAATGATTTTTCAACTAAGTCTTCCGTATAAATTTTCCAATTTGCACAGGTCATTGTATCTTATACCTATTATAATGAAATGTAAAATAAAGAAAGTCAAATCATTAACAGAAAAAATAGGAGAATCGTGTTTTCTACATTGAAATTTGAAAATAAACTGACATTCACATTTTCTATCGTGAATTGCTCGACTTTCTTTGTAACATATTACACAGCCCTGATACGCGCCTGAGATAGAAAAAAAATTTCGCAATCGAAATTTGGCCGACTCTCGACTTTAAAAAAATAATTATCGAGAGTTTCGAGTGGTCCTAATACCTCGCCGGATTTCACCGAATTGCAATTTTTTTTAAAAAGCCGCCGGCACTTCAATTTTCTCGCGTGTACACGAGTAGTTTGGATGTAATTGCGAGGCAGATACAGCAATTTCCCAGATGGAGAGTTGGCAAAGTTGCTGGCAAGAGCGAGAATCACGATCCCTCACGCGGACAACATCTTTAATCGCCAAATGCTTTCGTAATATCTTGAAACGTGCGCCTGGAAAAGCTTCAACAACGGATCAAAAAGACCTCAACCATCTCGACTCGGTCGTGCCTTCTCGGTCTTCCCGACATTTATCATTTCCCAACGAGTATCTGTCAGTTTGCAATTTGTTGCTGAATTTTAAAAGATTGTAATTTCGTTTCTTGATGACGTGGCTGTAGACGCTGATTGCTGTTTCAAATTAACGGAAGCTGATGGATTCTGGTAAACTGATTGGATAAGAGTCTCTTCAAGAAGCAAACGAGATCTTCGGAAAGATTCGTTGCAGTCACGTGCGAAAAACAACATTGAGAAAATGGCTATCTTTGAGAGGGGAAAAGAACTGGGGAAATCATAGAGAATCTCCCAAAAATAATTTCTTCTCTCTTTCTCCTAATCTGTGGAATTCAAGGAATAGAGCAACATCGCGATTCTTTCGACAAAACAGCTCTGTCTTCAAAGTTCATCAAAATACCAAACTTCGTCGATAAAAACAATCCAATTGTCTCAAATTAGCACGATCTTGAAAGCCAATTAACATCGTTGTTTCACGAAACGACGAAGCTCAGCGAAACTTATTAGAAACAATATTTCGAGGTTTATCTTGAACAATAATTCGAGCGTCGTTTCGCTTTCAATTATCACGGGGATAAAGGATCGTCCGTCCGCTTGAATATTTATTGTTCACGGTGAATCTGGAGGCGCAAAGAAAACGAAGGCGAAAGTTTCTCGAGCGTGAAATCGCGCTCTCGCGGACTGTTTGTGCGTTCGTCTTCCCGAATATTTCTTCGGCGTATTTGCACGTATCACGTCGGCAACCCAGTCTGAAACTTCCGCCCGTTGTTCCCAGAATTTCATAAATATTCATTATCCGCGCGCGCATGTGCGTGCGTGTGTGTTCTGGCAAAGGTGGATTTTCAATATGGCGACACACAAACAACAAATTAACGCATGCAAATTTCGAAGAGCGACGTTAAAAGAAACATTTTCATTACGATTTAACAAAGAACGATATATTTCCACTTGTAAATCGCTAGGAATTTTCTACTCTATATACGGCCCGCTTGTTCGCCAGGATGGAGGCCGGCAATCGATGTTTTCAAAAATGTAGTTTCCAAACGAGTAAATAACTCTGCTATTTTGTAACACGTTGACCCATCCAAAAGAAAAATAAAATAAATAAATAAATTGAGATACAAGGCTGAAAGCCGGTTTATATACTTCGACAGAAATTGGAGCTTTTCATCCAACAATTATTCGCGAAGAGAAATTCACGGGTTTCATTTATTTTTGGACGACTCGGAACGGGGGGCAAAAATACCCCCTCGATTAAAAAATCAGGTTACTTGAGAAATGATTCAGCGAAAGCGCCGAAATCCGAAGAAATATGAAACAATATCGAAAATCGTTCTACTACGCGCGTTGGCGGTTTTGTAACCAAACCTCCACCATATTCACCGGTGCACGCATTGATTGCCAATTATTCACCGGTTGATTGCAGTTTATTTGTTAAAATTGGTACACACCGCACGTCACTGGGTAATGTAATAGTTATAAGCTTAATCGAATATTCAAACGTACGGAACGAGAGAGAGAGAGAGAGAGAGAGTAGATTTATGGATTCGTTACTGGCACAAAGCTGTACCAAGCTATTAATAATGAATATTATTGCGGTTAGAATTTCCTCGGCTCGACGCGTGTAAAATCAAACGCTTGTGATATCGCGCAAATTTCTTTCCTCTTCTTCTTCTTCTTCTTCTTCTTTCACGCGTCACGAGGTTCGTGCTATCATATATGATAACCAAACGTTTGATATTGAGGGTTTTCATATGAAAAACGGCGATTCAATCCCAGCGGCCAGGATAACGTAATCGATGGGATGCTTGATTACTGCAAAGCCATGGGGTCGCCAGTGTTACTCCAGTTTCCAATATGCGGATCGACAATTCCATTTTTTTTTTTTTTGTTTGTTCCCCTCTCGCGAATTTTCATTACCCATGCCATGTCGAAAGCGCGTTGTAATCACAGCGCGCAGCGCGGGGGCCAATTTAAAAAATTGAAAAGGAAATTTCCAGCACGGAAACAATGCAACGAAAAAAAACAAGAGAGAGAGAGAGAGAGAGAGAGAGAGAGAGGGAGAGAGAGAGACAACAATGAGTTCTCGATAACTGTGCAAATGAATTAAAAATGGGAGAAAAGGTCGTGTTTCGAAAAATGGCTCGAAATGGGATGCGAAATAAAAATGGATTGGTTCCATTTCGAGGAAGAAACAGAACGGGAGTAAAAACGTGCGAATTGCGAAGAGATAGGGAGTATAAATTTTTGAAAAAATGACGACGATGTGAAGCCGAGAGAAGAGGAAAAGAGAGCGAGAGATAGGCCTTGGTATCGCGTTGCCCCGAATTCTCCGGCGCGCACAACAATGTTGCCCATTGTTCTGTCCAGAAAATCGCTCGAAAAATCGAGATATTGTTCCTGGTCTGGCACAATACCCCCCCAGAGAGGAACGCGTCCCAGCGAACCGCGCATTATCATCGACACGCGCGGCGAAATAAATTAGCGAGCGACAAAGCGGTCCAGCGCCCGATAACCCCCCTGGTGCTCGGGAGTTGCTGAATATTGCTGCGGATTCATTTTAAAAAAAAAGGAGGAAAAAAACAAAAAAAAAACAACGTCACGTTGCAGCAGACGGGCAGCGTGGTGAATCATGAATTTTCGATGGTGGTCGGACAAAGGCACGGGTCGACGATCGGCAATTATAAAATCGCCGTCACCTGTTAGGAAATTGCTGGCGATAATATCGCTTCGTTCTGCTACCACTTAATCGTGAAAGTCATTTCGCTGGATTCTTCTCGTACATGCATTGCGCAAATTTTTATTACACTACTTTATTAGACAATTCTTTTCGTCTAATAAAGTGGAAAGATTGGAAAACAAAATCGAGTTCATAGAATAGGGCGTGTCTCTGCGAGACGGTGATTTTCGGAAGTGCTGCCCTCTTTGCTGAGGTTCTCTCGTTTTGCCTTTCAGGGCTGTCGGAGAAATTTTATAAGTGGAGATTGCAGATTTTATCACTAAAAGTGATTTTAGCGGGGGTCTTCTAACCCAGAAAATCGGGCTTCTTCAGGTGCAACGAAAATTAGCGATTGGTTGATTTAGGTCACGTGATTCGCGAGGGAGCGTGGGGTCTTCGAGTAGGAGTGGCGTTGTCTGCTACTGAGCGATCGCGCCTGTAATTTGTTTTCTATCGATTCAAATGTTTGCGTATCAATAAAATTTTCTGGCAAAAAAGTCGTCTTCGTTTCCTAGTCAGAACAGTTCCTTCGCGTCTACTCGAACTGAACTGAATGATTCCTCGGAGACTGATTTTTATAGGAGCGAATGTGCCTTCGTGATTTCTTGGTGTCAGCCAAGAATCCCTTTGCTTACAGACTATGTTTATACCCTTAAAAAGACTTTCCACATGCTGATTCTGCCTTTCAGGGCAAGATAAATCCCCCTCCCCCTTAGATGGGAGAATGCCATATCACCTGGAACTTCTCGGCAGGGTACCCGTCTCCAGAACAGGGCGAAATCAATTATCTTTCTCCCGCACGAAAATTAAATTGTTCAATTTAAGTTTCGATATCTCGAAAGGGGATTATTTCAACGTGCGATTATTTCCCAAATTTATATGAAATTTCAATATGCTGTCCAATTTTGAAATCTTTGTCAAAGTCTACAAGTATTGCTTATTAAATGTTATAAAAGATACTAAACAGTGAATTTTGCACATTGTGCACGTTCGAATGTATAAATTCTCGTCAAACCGAGCAAGCTACAAGACAAATATTCCTCGGGCGCATTCAATCGCCTGCGATCTAACGTGCACGCTCTTTCATCCGCACGTTCGCCCAACTTCAAAAATATACCTCCTGCGAATTTCCAGAGCTGAAAACGCAGTCATCCGCCATAAACAATCGCGCGAAACTTCCATTCGCCGCAAAGATATCGCAAGAAAATACCATCTGCGCTTCCTGTGAACGTTTCCTTCTATGCCGCACACTGCCAAGTACACAAAGACGCGTATGTGCACGTAACACGGAAAGGATCGTACATGCTAATGCATACGCTGTATGACGTGCCTCGCCGTGCAGTCGCCGTGCAGTCTGGCAAAAAGAAACGGAGAAGCTTTCAAGCTGCCGAAACTTAGCCGTGGACAATAGCCGATATAAACCTCGAAAGGTTCGCGAACGAAAGAGCCCGCGTTCTCTTTTTCAAAAGCGATACACATCCATCCATCGTGCAAACAGCTTCGTCCGTATTTTCAGACGACCTAAAAAACGATCGAGCGTGCCGCCGCGTTTCCAACTGGACACGGGTATACGGTAGTAGCGGTTGGTCGTCGTTTGCTACCTTTTTTTTTTCTTTTCTTTTCTTCCTTTTCTTCCTTTTCTTCCTTTTCTTCCTTTTCTTCTTCTTCTTTTTCATCGTGTTTCTTCCCTTGGGGAGAGGGGGGTTGCTTGCATCTTCCGCGACACAGGACAGTGTGTCGTTCATCTCTCGGTGGCTGTTGCAGGGCCCTTGCTGCACATCCGGCTGCACTCTGCGCAACGGCGATAAGTGCAGGGACGACAACGGCTGCAGAGACGCGAGCTTTTGCGACGGCCGTGGTCCCCAGTGCCCGCCATCCATCAACAAGCCCAACAAGACCATATGCAACGAGGAATTCGTCTGTTACATGGGGGTGAGTCTATACGCGTCTGCTCTCTCGTCGCGCGTCGCTCCTCTATCTACGAGACGTTTCTCTCCCCTCGCAAATATTTTTTTCACGTAGAGACCTGTACACACAAAGGACGTTGCACACTTTCATCCACAAATTGTCAATTGTCTCCGCGATTGTTCGCCAGTAGAGGAAACGCTTCAGACTTTTACTCTCGTTCACTTTTCACCATTTAATTTGCGACGGTTAGTCCGTTTGTAGGTGAACCAAGATCGGCTTTGTTCGATCTTGTTAAAAGTATTATAAACAATGCGGGAATCGTGTTTGAAAGTTTTGTAAAATTGGAATTATTTCGTCGGGCGATTTCTAATTTTCATCTAGCGTACGAAAACTAACTGGGATGACCTAATACGTGCAGTTAAAATAAATGTCCGAGGACTTTCAACTGTATTTCTTCTAAAAATCAACGTGCAATATATACATTTAATTTTCAATGTACGTATTATAAAATACAGAAAATTAAAAGATTTAATTTTCCGTGATAAATACTAAATGTGGGAAACGCAATCAACTGCACACTGACCCGACGTGGACTATTTAGGCCCATGTGAGGCTATTTGACAATTACCACATGGCCCTGCCGATACTACGAACTTGGGTCCACGTCGTGGGGTGCTTCCTGCAGTCTGGACTGTGTCCCCTACACTAAACATTAAACACGAAAGTGTTCGTTTACTGTTTAAAATAAATTCTCCGCCTCTAATTTCCCGTCAGTGTGTAAAATTCCACTTTAAAATGCAAAAAAAATACGCGCGAAGAGATACGGTACATTCGCAGTGTAGTGCCGGTTATTTGGAAATTTGAATTTGAGATTTATAGAACGGACGAATTCGGAATAATTTCAGCTGTAGGCGCTGGGAACATCTTTATGATCGCGGATGATCAAGCCACGCGAAACCGAGGCGACAACGAGGGGTTGCTACATGGCGAAATACGATCGCGTTTCGTCTAAATTATCCCCGCGACGAAAATGAGACCGTTGCTGTCGAAATTACGGTGGAATTTACGATTTTACCAAGCGCAAAACTGGCTGGCTGTCTAGTTACTTATTCATTGGGGACTGGCTTGCCATTTTCTCGATCGTAACGCGAACCAAAGAGAAGAAGGGTATATAATGAAATAAAATATAATGAAAATGCCTTTGAAAAGAAATTCAACTGTATCAATTGCGTCAATTAGTTCTAGTAATTTTACTCTGTCGATAATTCTTCTACACTTTTATGTATCAGCCTGTCGTGTTTTATTGAACTGAGAATATTTCAGGGCGCGCAGCGCACAACATAGAAACACAATGTTGAAGTAGAAACATAAATATCAACAATCTCGATAGTTAATACTTTTCAAAATTGAAACGAGAGTGTCATGTTGGTGCTAAAACTATCAGAATGGTCAAAATGCTCAAAAAATTCGTAAAAATTCGATAAAAGTTTTGTATTCCAATTAAAATAGTTAAAATATTGACTATTGCTATAACAATGCTGTACTTTAAATTAATATTTTCGTAGATTCGAAGATATTTTCGCAGATATTTCCAAGGGTTGAAAAACACCACTACATTTTGTTTTTTTTCGTCCTACGGAAAGCTCAAAAAAGAACTTACAATCCTGTTTTAAACGAACCTCGTCGACGAGGCTTTTCATTGAAATTTTCATTATTCGTCGATCGTTGCTTGCTTCGGGGAGGAGCTTTGGAAAATCGAGACTCGAACAGAGCTTCCGCGTCTAGGGAGCTTGCGAATCGGCCGAAGAACGAGAAGAGATCCATAGGGGAGCGATCTGGAAACGTGCGCGTGGCATTTTCCTACGCGGTGGCCTCCTCTTTTTTTCCACGGCCAAGTCGCGCTTGGAGTCTCGGGGGTTGAGATTTAAGGCTACGACTGCCGCGCGCACGCACACCCCCGAAATGAAATACCCCTCCCCCGAAATGAAATACCGCGCGGTGGCACATTCATCCGTCAAGAAATCTCCAGGCTCGCCTCTCGATCGAGCCAAAGCCAAACCGCGTGAAGAATACGGTCTGCCCTCGAGCGAATCTTTTTATTTTTATCGTTCTTTCTAACGAAATTAATTCCGAGAACGAGAACTATTGGAGGAAGGATCCTTTCCCCTTTTTTGCATCGTTTCTCAAGCGGAAAAGCATCGAGAGTATCAAGCAGGTACAAGTCTGGTTCTCGTGGGATACGCGGATTAATTTCCAAGCGAACTTTTTCCAGTGAGATTAACCTCGAAAAACGATCTCGAGACGATCGAAGTAATTTGAAGTTATGTCATTGATCAAAAGTAGATGAAAGAAATCTCGAGATCTTTCCGATTCAACGTGGATTAACGTTCCCGGCGAGGGAGTTTTCGAACACTCTCGGAATCGAAAAATATCGAAAATACGGGAACAATAATTATTCGTTGATCTGGTATTTCTTTTCGTCTCGAGATTCGTCTCTGATCGGATCTGAATCAAATCGCGCGGAGGATCACGGATCGAAGTATTATACAATTAGTCTTCCAGCGAATTTCTCTCGAACGAAAGTATGACCCTCTCCGAGTCTCGTTTCGAGGAAATAATTCCGTGTTTTTCGGATGGTTGCACGGCGGTAAGAACGGCTGTTGTCGAGGAACGGGGGGACGTAGTTGGGAGGCGGTAGTCGGGGATGGAGCCGCAACGCGGCACGAAAACGGTAAAGCAAATTGCAATCGGCAGCCTCTCTCGCTCGTTATTGTACTTGCAGATTAGAAAGCCCGTATTTCGGGAGTATCGATTCGTAGCTGCCGATGCGTACCGTCGAACTGTTGCACGTGTGCGGCCGAAACGCGTTTTCCGCCTGGCTGACTATAATCGAATGTTTCTACTAGAACCTGCAACTAGAGGAAATAACCTTGCGTCCCCATCACCGTTGTCCACTGTTCGCATCCCGCGCATGAACCAGCAAGCCAACTTTTGATCCGTGGATAATTTCGATAGTTTTGCGCTACCTCGACGTTGCGCCGCGAATTAGAATCAATTTCGTTAGCTCTGGAACGAACACCGAGGAAAATTATGATTCGATACCGGTAATTTCGAGTCATTTTCCTCTTCGTAGGATCACGACTTTGTTTTTCCGTTTCTTTGAATTTCTCTTTGTTCTTCGGTAGAATGTTAATCCGTAATTTTTTAGACTGTCGAGGATCTTTGGAAACTGCATTGCAAAGAAAAGAGAGTTGGAGTTGGCAGGAATTTAAATAATGTAAGAAATTGTCTGGAAAAAAACGGAACAAGAATTTAACATTCGATTAGAACTCGAGTATTTAAAATGAACACATATGACGAGTTAAAGATACTTTCGTCTCCAAACACGTACCTTTTGTTATATTTATACGTTATCCTCTTTGAACCTACTACTGATTATGATACAACACTTTAGCACTGACTAAACGTTCAAAGGATCAAACTGTAAATTTTCATTTCCACGAACACAGTGGAAAAAGCTATCTCTAGAAAACACTGCAATATGCACGATAACCATACAAATACGCAAGAATCCCTGATGAAAACCCATCACAAAATAACAGCGAGACGTGCGATAATGCTAACCTAAACGCACCACGTACGTAGCCAAAGCAATTACCTGACGTTCGCCTATCCGCGGCAGCGATCATAATTTTAGCGGAAATTACTTACTACACAGATCGTATTGCGGTGGCGAGCCATTTTCAAAGAGAGCGATGCAAACAGAGAAGTAAGGGGAAGACGCTCGCCGCGTTGGCGCGGCTGCGATCCGTAAGAGAATAACGTTCGAGAACGCGGGCTTATCTGTCTTCGGCGAGACCCCCCCCCCGGGCTGGAAATTACCTCGTATTTAGAGGGTTATGCGCGTAGGCTGACACTTTATCGGGCTCTTGCATTGCTTGCAGGAATGCACCGGCAGCATTTGCCTGGCTTACGGCTTGGAATCCTGTCAGTGCATCGCCGGGCCCGACGATCCCCCGACCAAAAGCTGCGAACTCTGTTGTAAATTGCCAGGAGAGGATCAACCATGCCTGTGAGAGACGATCGTTATGCAATACGCGGTTTCACGCGAACGTTCGCGTCGCGAGAACGGATGCTCTTCCGTTAGAAACAAACACCGTGTTCGCTGTGTCTCGCGAATTCTCAAGACGATTCCGCCGTGTCGTTCGACTTTCGTCGTTCGTTTCGCGCGAACCCGGAGGAACCGACAGCGAACGAACGTTCGCGTGCGTTTAAACCAAACGGACGAATGCTTGTGTACTCTTGTGTCGTTTATCGCAGTAAGGGAGTGCGATAAGTCGCCGCGACAAATCTTGTCAAAGTGGCGGGGATTGAACATTCATTTCGTTGGTTTGAATGCGCCGTAAATTGAAAATTATACGTTGCATGAAACAGTACTAGTTTTAAATGCAACAAGGCTCGTTTAATATCTCGTTCGGACGACTAGCGATTGTCAGCTGTTAGCTCGTCAAATAAACTAGACCCGTCGTTGGACACGCATCTCTTTGCAGATCATCGTTCGCGTGGAATTCAGCGCCCTACGATATTCCTGACATGCTGTCGAAGCCAGGCACGCCGTGCAACGATTACAATGGCTATTGCGACGTCTTCCAAAGATGTCGAGAGGTAATACACCACTTCGACGACTCTCCGGCAACCTTCCAAATGAATCGCAGACTCTGTCACTCGGACGTGAAGATGCGAGATAGAAACGTCCTCTTCGTCTCTGTGTAATTATTTCTCGATGATTATTTTAGGTGGATCCAAGCGGACCGCTAGCAACTCTGCGAAGACTTCTTCTCTCGGACGCTAGTCTGGCGAGCTTTCAACGTTGGATGGTCAATCGTTGGTACATCGTTGCGGCGACTGTGTTTCTGTCGCTGTCGATCGTGGTAAGTTTTAACTTTTCGCTCGACTTTGTTCTTCTATCTCAAACGGCGAAGAATCCTGCTCGTTTTCGCTACTCGCGAGTCGTAATTCTATCTAAATCTGTGACTTCGTGTCGTCGAATCAATTCAAACAATACAAACAATCTGCCACGAATCATCCCCGAAATAAACCTTCTTAAACTGTCCTCCGTTTAAAAATTTAAATGCAGTATACTCTCGTAATTACATATACACGCATACACTCTCATTTTCAAATTCGCTACCTTCCCTCGCGATAAAATATACTCCTCCGTCCGCAGTTTCATCCCGAACTATTCTTTTCCCGAAAATGACAACGTTTCACGATGCGCAGTAAATTTCCACGTCTTGCAGAGTGATCTAACACAATTTTCGCGTATTGCATTACAGTCGAGAGAAATTCATCTCGATAATGCAGCCAGAGCGGTCCGGAGCGAAAAATATCGTCGACGTATCGAATATCCGTGCGAAGCCAATTACCCGTCTTGTCAATTAAAATTTGTGCAAGCGCATAAAAAAAGACGCGGCGGCGACAATTGCGCGTTCTCGCCGCTGCGGAAAATATGTTGCGAACATCAACGCGGAGAAAAACGATTCAATTACACCGGCGGCGCGATGTTTTCGTTTCGTAAGCCCCGGCGAAATCGCAAGAATATTCCTGTTGCGTTTAACGCGATCGGACAATGAGTCTGCTCAGTTGAAATTCGTTTAATTTTCGGCCCGCGCCCGGCTGATTGTATTTATTGTTAAAAAAAAAAAAAGGAAAAATTACTTTCGTCGGTAAATATCAAAAATTTACCCAAATAAATTGCCAGCTTCCGCGCGCGTGAAATTTAATTAGTAGTTCATCCCTTTTTATCCCCCCGTTTCCTCTACTTTGTCCGTTTATTTGAAACTCCATACCTCTGTTCAGCTTGACAAAATTTGCGCAGCTCGTGACAAGAGAGAAAAAGATCCTCGTCGAATATTCTCGCTGCAGCAAAGTGAAATCTTAAGTATTGTAAAATTGTTACGCAGTAAAAGTATTATGTGTTGTGAGAAAAAAAGAAATGTCACGTTCGTAGTGTCGGGAAACGTTAATTGAACACGAACAATTAATTGATATAAATTGTATTTTGGAATAGAACGTGAAGAAGAGAATTAGTAACGTTTAGTAAATTATTTAGTAAATTATTTATACCGTTGTAAATTTCACGCGTAAATTAAAATTGCAAAACGCGGGAAGAATGGCGATGGAAAAAACATTGAGCGAGTCTTTGAAATTCTCTTTTCGTGGCCGTATTTTTCGTTGAAAAATGAACTTCGATGACGTAAATCCGTCGAACAAAATAAACAAACTGTTGCGCTAATGCAACGTCGATACTTTACGCGGATTAAAATTATTTTCAAGAACGCTACAGACGTCAAATGGTGTTCAATCAAAAGAAAAATTAATCCTTGGAAAATTTTAAAATAAGTAAATAATTTTGACCCTCGACGAAACTGAATTTCCGACCAAGAATTCGCCCGTTTCGAGGGAAGAGGCATCGCGACGAACGAAAGTGAACGAACGTGTTTGAGCACGGCGATTAAACGGCGAGGAAGGTGTCGAGCGAGAGATATATTGTAAATTCGATTGCACGCAAGTTGGCCAACTTCCGACCTGCGACGGCCGCGAAAGCAGCCGGAAATTCATCCGGAGATAGGTTTAAAGTAGCGACGGTAACACGATGCGCCGCCACGAATTATATTATAAACCATATCCCGTGGGAGTTTCCTAGCGGATAATGCAACCGCGAAACTTTTTCCGCGCCATTCACGTCCTAACGAACACGCTCCGTGAACTCGCTCCTCTCCCCCCGCCGCTCCCCTCTCGCTTCGTGACGCGAATTTGTTCGTCAAGTTTCATTATCATTTAAATCTGTCGGAGCAACGACGTTATCCCGCCGGGTTCGTCGTTGTTGAATCCAACTGGAACGAGCACGATTTCTTTCGCAAAAATATAAAATATGGCTGGTGATCAAATTGAAATTTCAGCGATTCGTTCATTGTCAAGGTTAATATTCCGAGTATTTGTTTCTTCTTTCTATTTTTTTTTAATCGGCCTTAATTTCAGAGATATTGTTAAAAATAATGTTACAAATAATCGTTACGTTCGCATCTTTGAGGCGAGTTTCACGACGACTACAGTGAGAACAATTGTTGTTGGCATGATCGAAAAGACAGGCTGGTAGAGGAAAATCGCCACCCTGCCAATCGCAAGCCTTCGAAGAAAAAGAATTTTGAACGTCGCAAAGTTAAGCTTTGCACGTAAATTTTGACTTTGTCGCACTTTGTACTCGATTACCTGGTTTAATTTCTTCGCAACCAGTGTGTAACACTGCGTAAACTACCGTTGTATTTATAATGATGTGGCAAACTTGTTCTTTCCAGAATCTTGCACGAGTAGAAACCAGGTGTTGTCTCTTGGCAACATTAAATTTAAACGAGAGAGAACATCGCGTTCCATATTTTTCATATTCCAACCTTTAAGCGAAACGTTCTTGCGGAACACGCTGAGGCGAAGTGTTTCGAGACTCGTTTCCAGACACCCTCCAAATATATATATAAGGAAACAGTACCGAGAGCACTGACCCTCTTTGCAAAATACCCCGAAATCACCTCGACTCTCGCAACAGCTCACCAATGTTCTTGTTTCCTATTCCGCAGGCGTTCGTCGCGTACTCCGTGAGCAAACGGCGCAACAGCCGCGTGAAAGTTGCGGCGACCGCGAGGGATCAGCCACGCGCCGCTTGCGAGGCGACCAACGCGAGCGACGAGGCGGCAAGGGGCAGCCCGTTCGTGCGGAAGATACGATCTATGGACGTTTCGTGGGTGAAAAGGAGGATCGTCGAGACGATGAAGAGCATCGCGTCGCCGCGACGGAAGAAGGACGCATCCGCGAGAGCGGGGACGTTTCTCGCGCGGATTTCTCGGCTCCTGGCCAGAGACTCGACGACCACCGCCGCCTCCGAGGAGCAGTCCTCGAACGAGGCGGAGCAGTTGTGCGACGAAGCGAGGAACGCGGCGAAACGGGGTGACGAGAACGAGAGACTCGTGATTGTTTCGAGAGACGAGAGCAACGTCTGGAGACGGGTCCGCCTGCTGTTCGTTGGGAATCGCTGGAAGCGCGCGAGTTCAATTTCCTCCCCGGCCAGGAGGAAATTGAGCAAAGGCGAGGCGACGTGCGGCGCCGCTTGGAGAAAGACTGTTCAGGTGGAGAAGCTGTGCACTGGTACCTCGAAGGTGATCGCGAGTTCTTGCAGAAGGGGAGACAGGTGTCAAACGGAGCCTCTGGTGGTGCCTGACACTCCAGACACGCCGGGAGAGACTTCGGAGAACAGGAGTCACACGTCGGATTTGACCGTGTTGCTCGCTGACAGTTAGTTTCAGGAGGACGCATCCGGAGTTTCTGTTACCTAGAAACTGGCGTGCTTCTCGATTTCATCCTCGTTCGCGCGTGTCTTTGTTTCTTTTCCCGTCAACTCTTCTAAGACACCCCATTGCAATTTGAAAGTTGCGATACATTCACGCGTGATACATCCGTACTTTGAACTTTACTCCCGTCGCAATCGATGCACAATTCGCCGTAAAAGTTATTAATCGATATAAACCAGTTTGCAGACTTTTAACGCTGAAATAATGGCTCGAATAATACGGAGGATCGACATTTGTTGCGCCTCTGTTTGATCCTCGAGTCTGGAACGATCATCCGCGAGTCTTCTCGTCTTATTTCCGTTTCTATCTTCTCGTCTCATGCTCCGCTCATGCTCCGCTCCTCGTTACTTTTTCATTTTACTTTCCCGCGGCACACTCGTTCACAGATGTCCTACCTCCGAGCTTAAGTACTTTGGTTTTAAATCCGGCGCGAAAGAGGGCATCGAGTGCCCTCCCGGAGCCACGAATCGAGAAATGAAACGCAAGGGGATGATACTCGTGCTTCTGTGGAGTAGAAAGAATGTCGGCGATGAGATTTGCAAGTGTAAATATTGTACAGAATCTCTTGTACCGCTGTCGCGATAGATTACTTGATAGATCAAGGGCAGCAACGTTTGCGGAATTGAATGGATCGTTGTAATTCCGTTTAGTCAGACAGCTCTTCATCTAGAAGCGGACCAAACGTAGATGGGAGATCGTCGTCCAACGCTGAACTTCGTAGACACGTGTATATATAAAATCTCGAACGATTGTTACTGTATAATAAATCGTACGTTACTATTCGTTACTCACCTGCGATCAACTGATCTGTGTTCCTACATAACGTTTCGTTGCAGCCTACCGTCGTTCTTCTCGTTTCTTTTCGAAACCTTCATTATCCGCAAACGACGTCGAGAGACTCGATATCGTTTCATTGCATCACATTAATTGACGCGAGTCTTTTACAAGACTGATCGATCAATTTCACTTTGAAATTGAAGATGAGTGACTCGTGAAAGTATTCGAACAGTTATCATTAGCGAAAGTTTCGTGTATGCGTGTTGTGTAAAACGCACACTGCAGTGAAACCAAACCTAAATTGAAATCAATCGAAGAACGTATACAGAAATTACAGGATATTTTCTGCAAACGTATATTTAGTAAGAACTTTGTGAAAATGGTCGCAGTGTATATCGAGATAATAGTTATTTTAATACTTGTTAAATTTTCCGAGTCTCGCTGCAGTGTTAATTTTTTAACGTTTCGCGCAACACACTCTTAAGAAAAGTATTGATAGCTATGACTTTTTAACGGAACGAAAGTTGTAGGAAACTCCCAAGAAACTCTCACCCTCGCATTCTAAAATATTCGAAAAATTTAACGTATCAAAATTTCAAGCAACTGCGCGCAATGGCGTCAGAGAGAAACAACTTTTGACACTTTGCGTGAGATGCTATGCATAAATAAATATTCTTGGCAAGTGTTCGAATACTTTCGTAAGCAGCTGCTGCGTCAGACACGTTCGACCTGTACTACTTGAAATTTTGTTGGGCACACATCGAACGTGCATTAAACCGAGTACTGTATTTGTTATACAATAATATCGCTTGCGCTAAGGAATTCTATAATTTGTCCACTAAGAAATTCGTTGTCGTCGTATAAATACGTAAGAAATTTTCCTAACGATTTTGTATCGCCATTGCTGATGATTTCGAGCGTATTGTTATAGCGCCTCTGTACGTTTAAACGAACGTTTTTCCTTACTGTAGCTGACGTTAATTAATTAAAATAATAACAACAAAAGTTGATTATAATTCTTACTGTACCTCCGCGCGAACGAAATGTATACTAAACGGAAGGTAAGTTTACATACTCGTTGCTTGAAAAGAATTGTACCATACTTGTATATGTAATAAAAAAAGAGAGAGAAAAAAGAAGAAGAGAATGAACGTTTGGAACAAATTTCCGTGTGAATTGATAGTTTAAACGAATAGAAATGTACTATTGAACTTTACCGACAACTGTAAACGTGAATTAAAACGTTATCAACGTGTGACTGTTCTGTTAAACTTTCCATCAGCTGGTAACTTTCTCAAGTACCAAAATTCCCGCAAGGAATTCCTTGTTTGACGACTAAATACTCGAAATAGAAAATAGAAAATAGAAAAGTGACGACAAGCGTAAGGTTTAATAACAATTAAAGTCATTAATTAAAAAATTAACTAATATTCCGAACACTGCTACGTATCAAAGTTAACGATGTTTTAAAGATAAGACAAAGACAGTAAAAATCAAAAGTTCAATATTGTAAAAAACCGTCTGTGTAAAATATGTTTCGAAACGCGATAATTTTCTCTGTAAAATTAAAACAACGTGAAAGCAAAATGGAATAATAGGAAAAGTTATCGACCGAAATTTACCGAGCGTAGTTTCGTTTCCGGCGTTGCAGCGCCGTGCTTCCGGTTCAGCAATGGAGACTCTGAGGCTTGGAATTCACGCAGCAATTTAAGCCACGTGACGAAATACAAATTCCGTTCGTTTCTTTTTCAAATCTGCCTTCGCCTCCCTCGTTTCCCATTTTCGATTTTCGACATCTCCACACGACCATTTGAATATCATTTTTTTATTAACGTTTTGTCAGTTACAATTTTGATTACATACATATAATGTGGATTCTTCTTTAAACACATGTCGCTATAATACAAATGACGAGGATAAAAATTTCGAATGCGTAAAAATGTAATTAGATGACAATTTCTCTCTCTCTCTCTCTCTCTCACATTCTTTGTGTTCTCCCTTATTATCCCATTGGTCGTGGGCCAACTTTGAGCGTATATTAATATAATATACGGACGCTGGCCCATGCCCATCGAAGGTTAAAGTATATAATTATTCCCTTCCGATCGCCATTTTTTTTTTCTTACTTAAATCGTCACTAATTCGTTTCTACTTTGTCTTTCATTTTTTTCATTCTCTCTCTCTCTCTCTCTCTCTCTCTCTCTTCTTTTTATACAATATAATCGGTGCACATTCGTCGCTGAAGAGTGGTCCATTAAGCGATCCGACCGATGCGCTGATCAGGAGAAATCTCGAAATATTGTTCACACACACCGACCACGCACAGGCCGAATTCAGAGGACAGGATATTTACAGATGAACAAACGACTTGTCCGGGCGTTCGTTCACGCCGCGTGCGGACGTTTTACTTTTTTTATGTACACGTTCGATTTCTCTTTCGTCTCACCCCTTCACCCCCCTCTCCCCCCCTCGAGCCTCGATCAATACAGGATTCTTCGGAGGAAGAAGTTGAAATTTATGGAAATTCTGAACTTTCGCGTTCGAAACAAGACACGGGGAGTCAATGGCGAGAATCGAATGCGAAAATTGTACAACGCGCGTTGTTGGCTTAAAATTTGAATAATCAGCGATTAGAATGGACGCGTGGTGATTTGATAGGATTTAGGGAAGAACAGGGACACGGAAATTCGAATGGATTTTAATGGAGAATGAGCAATGATAAAACGACAACGAGACGTTTTCCTTTCTCCGTTGTTGAACGTCTCTGAGCGTTTAAATTAATTTTTCTTGGTGTTTTTACACGGTCTCGGATATTTCGTATGTTCGTTCGAAACGATAATAATTTGCTGATTGATCAATAACCAATCAAATAGTCAAATATGGCTGCTGTAAAAATTTCCGTCAATTGTTCAATATCTTGTCGATCACCTCGCCGTTTCTCGGCTAGAATTTCGCGGAAGATTCGCTAAGGGATGAAGGAATTCGGCTACTCAGTGCAAAGGGCTGCGAACAACGCTCGCGCGCTCCTTTCTTTTCCCCCTGTCCCTGAGCCAAAATCTATCTGGGACCTTTTTGATTTTCAGGATCGACGCCTTGCTTTCGTTATCTCCCTCGTGTACGTACAGTGTACAGTCGCCCTGGACGGAAAGGAACGATCCTTTTCTTTCGTTCTGTCGAGAAATCGTCTTCTCTTTTGAGACGAGCTCTACGTTCCGCAAGAAATCTTCCGCGAGTCGTATCGAGAAACGAGAAAATTATTGAAAATAAATTGAACCGTACGCGTGGAAACGCCATGTTGGAATTTCGTACAACGAGACAACGTAATTGAAATTATAAAGAACGAGAGAGACAGAATTTGTTCCTCGTTGATCTTGTGAAATTGCACCGGTATTCCCAGTGTCCCTCCGTTGCCGATCCGAGATGAAATTTGGACAGTGTTGTGACAAGTGTGGTAAAATCTGAGTTTAATTTTATAATTTTACGAGACTTGGCGTATAAACGATAAAGAAAGGGATACGAAAGTCACACAAGAACAACGTATAATAGCAATATTCGTGAGATGCGTGTATTTAAACACAGTTTTGTATTTCCCGAATGCTCCAGATTACGATTCCAATCTTATTTGTCCTTCATACAATAGATTTTTAGAATTCATGAAACCAAGATTTTACAGTACCCTCGAAACTCTCCAAAACAGTAGCCATTCGGAACTACCGATTAAAATTGTTAAAATTGTCAAAGAAATCCACGAAAAACGCCCGATTCTTTGTGCGTAATTTTGAAAAATTAATTTTCACTCAATCTCGATGTACAGTCGACTAGTCGGACGAGGCTTGCCGAGTCTCGAATCTTGTCTCGAAAAGGGAAAGAAACGTGGAAAAGCAGATGGTCTCGACTCTCGCCTCCAGGAAGAGTTTGCGCAATCCTAGATTCCAGATGATACGCATCGTCGAGACTCGCAAACGAAGCGAGGAACGAAAGATCGGCGAGAAGCTAGAGGAAAAACAAACGGCGGCGGATCGATATCATGAATGAAAACAGTACACACGTGCGTAAAATCCGAATTCGTTTACTAGCAGAAAAATTTACAAAGTCGAAGAATGTACAGGGTTCGCGCATGTTAATGGTCGCGTTACGAAAGCGAGAGAAACTCGACAGAAGAGAATGGGTTTTCGTTGGAAAAAGTTGGTCGATGCACTTCTCGTTGGCAAAGCAGTTCGGTTCTTCCGGTCCTCGTCGGAAAAACACACCACCCCACGCTCGAACCTTTTTTGATTTCTCTTTTCTTTTCTTTTCATTCCTCTCGTTCCTTTTACTTTCTCCTTTTCGCTTTAAAATTCGTCCGTTCCAACAGAGCGCGACAACGAGTCTAAATACCTTGTCTCGATGTGCGTTCGTTCTCAGAAGGTCGTAGCCTCGAGCTCCGGCTCCGTGTGTGGTTTGCAAACGACTGAAATTCGTTCCCCTTCCGAATTGTAATTCCCCCGTCCTTCCTACGTTATGTGTACAATCTATCGTCTCGGTTCTTGCATGTGTGTGTATGTGTGTGTGTGTGTGTGTGTGTGTGTGTGTGTGTGTGTGTGTGTGTGTGTGTGTGTGTGTGTGTGTGTGTGTGCGCGCGCGTGCGTGTATATATACATATATATTTCCGTTTTCCACTTTGTCCGTCTTCTGTCGCTTCGTCTTTCATTTCTTTCACGTTCTTTTTTTCTTTTTTTATTCTTTTGTTATTTTTCTTTTAAATTCAATTCACGTAATTAGGGTATAATTAATTAATTAATTAATTAATTATAATAGTGTCATTATAATTCGTAATAATATACAACATTTGTCAATAGATCATTTATCCTAAAACCCACCGCATGCTCGTGTCGAAATAATCAATCGGTCGCATTTAAATTCTCAGCTTTCTCTCTCTCTCTCTCTCTCTCTCTCTCTTTCTCTCTTTCTCACCCTTAGACCTTACCCTCTCACACATTAAAACGCTAGTTTTTGTTTTCTCTCTTTCTTCTCATACTCTTAGTCTCTCGCGTAATCATCACGCAGCCGCACGCACTCTTCGCTCGCACGCACCAAGTGTTTCTCCTCTCATCCCCTAGTAACCTCTCACCCCCGAAATTAAAACAACGCTCGACATCGCAATCGTTTTTTCGATCGGACACGCTAAATTCTCCGTTCGTTTTTTATTTATTTATTTATTTTTTTTCCATTTTTAAGAAACACACTCGCCTCCTCCGCACTATTTCTCTACTCCTCTCTCCATTTCTTTCGTTCAATTCGTCTTTCCTCTTCGCACACTGTCACGCCGTGGGACTGTACTGGCTTCACGCGTAGCTTATCTATCTAATTCAATGATCCGTGTAGTCGTAAGTGTACGTGTGGTACGCGGTGTATCGGTACGCGCGTGCTCCTAGCTGTTCTCCTTTTTTTCGCTCGTGTGTCCATCCTCGCGTCATCTCGGCAACATCTACACGAATAACCAAACGAGCGAAAGTGTCGGACACGTAGTGAGAAAGCACGCGGAGACGATTGATCGCCCCTCGTTTTTTATTCGAAAGAAAACAGAACAGAATCGGAGGACGGACGGTGTCATTCTTCGGTGTAAAATGGTGTGTGTGTGTGTGTGTGTGTTTGTATCTGTGTGTATGGATGTGTGCGTGTGTCGTGCATGACGCGTGTATACGATGACTTTGTACATATTTCGGAAAAGAAGTTTCGCTATCGTTCGCTGTCGCGTCCGCGACGCACGCGTGCATCCACAAGTGGAACCACCCGAAAGCGCAGAGTTCAATGGACGTGATGAAACGCCGACGTTCGTGCCCTCTTCCCCGTTGCCTAATGTTCCCTCCTCCTCTTCGTCCGTACTCCTGCTGCTGTCGACCAGCAGCAGACGTCTCTACTCGGTCGTCGACGAGGTCCAACCTGTTTGCCACGAATTTTTAAATGTTTCTGTCATGCGCGACTGTCGGTATGACACGAAAAACTGCGTTACAAGTATTTTCCTTTTTTTTTAAATCGTCTCGTTTGGCTGACGCAGAGCCGCGCAGAGTTTACTACGAACGACGTAATACGCTGTCATTTCTCCGATTTCGTGGATATCTCGTCGGCTCGTTAGCTCGAACTCGATCCTCAACCTAAGTAAGTAACTTTGCGAATTCGGAAGTTGAACGATAGTAGTTCGTCGACCGTGATTCG
The DNA here is from genome assembly GCA_032399605.1 of Melipona beecheii. Taxonomy (NCBI): domain Eukaryota; kingdom Metazoa; phylum Arthropoda; class Insecta; order Hymenoptera; family Apidae; genus Melipona; species Melipona beecheii. Next base: position 148,821 of record JAUCMO010000106.1, read on the forward strand.
AGTTCGAGCAACTCACCCTTTCAACGCATTGCGAATTTGAACATTCTTTGCTTGCATCGACGCACAAGACGAGAAACGAAACTTTCATCGACACGCGAAGCGTCAGTCGTCCGCAATGCGTTGACCAGACGACACTCGCCCGTGGACCACACCTCGTTCGAACAACGCAAAGTCGAGCGCGAAACGAAGGAATATCCAGGAGTGATCGACGGAACGAGAGGAACGATCGAGTCACGTCGCTCGCGGTAGATGAGAAAGGGCGATCGTCGCGAACGATGACGGACGCAGATCCGATGGTAGATTGGATCGAGACGTAAAGATCGAACGCGCGATCGCGAGCAGAGCTCGTACCAACGTCGTGTCCTCGTGGCGATACCAACCGAGTGCAAAGAAAGAAAACGAATAAATACAAGACAGCCTCGAGTCAGTCGATAAAACTAGAGCGACGTTTCTTTCTTTCTAATTAAGCGCGCGTCCCCCCCTCTACGCCATTTCTCCGTCTCTCGGTAAGTTTCCGTGGTTGAACGCATAAAAACGATTAAAATGAGAAAGCCGTGCGTGTACGTGCGCGTGTGTGAAAAGCTCGTGGCCTGCTTGACCAAAAGCAGAGTGAGAGTGAATGAACGAGTGAGTGAGTGAGTGAGTGAGTGAGAAGGAGAGAGAGAAAAAAAGATAAAACATGGACGTTTATATGGGTTTAGAATGATCACGTTCGACCACAATTATTATTCGAAGGAAAGTTGAATATATATATACGTATATATATATATATATATATATATGTGGTGATAAGAATTTGAGTGGAAAAACGCTCGTGAAATCGTCGATATAATGCCCCGTTATGCTTGACTCGAGTTTAACAGCGAAGGAAGAGAACACAACGAATCGCGGAGTTTAATACAAAAATAGGAACAAACGTATAAGCATACAATAAGGAACATATATCATGTACAAACGTAACGCACAAGGAACTTTATGCTAGAATGATTCATAGTATACGCAATCGTGTGTGCCGTGTATGTGGATGCTTCGCCATTTTCATTTCTTCCTTTTTTTTCTTTTTTTTTTTTTATATTGTTTATTTTTCCTTCCTTTTTGCTTTACCACTTGTTTGAAAAAAAAAAGAAAAAAAAGAAAAAAAGAAAAGAGGTTTGTATAATATGTAATACAGCGTGTCACGCGTTGTCACGAAAGATAAAACGACGGAAAGAATCACCAGTGACGTTATTAAATTAAGTAACCACTGTCTCGCGGTTTTCGAGTTTTCAAACACGCTACGATCCCTCCGACGATCGCATGCGCGGGCGAAATGAAGGCGCGTGCACATCGTGGAAACGTGTACTGATCGCTCGATGACTGGACGTGGGTACGCGCTGTGCCGTGGTATGGTGACATCGTACGACAAATAATCGATAAATAATACGAACGACGAGCGAAACAGCGAGAAAGCACGCTCGAAGAACGACGAGAACAATGTTTCTCGCTCTAAAATTATTCTAAATCCGATTGTTACGTGGAGACGCACTCGACTTCGAGCGTTCGAAACGTTCTCGCGGTTTTGAAAAATCGTAACACCGGCCATTCTTGGACTCGTGTTTATCGATCGACGACGAACGCGAAAAGGCAGTTTCGTTTGTTCCTTCCCTTCTTCCCTCGATGCTCGATGTTCACAGAGCAAGCAACAGATAAAAATAAAAAGGATAAAATTCGTTCGAAAGATCGGGGCAACGAAGGGCCTGTGCGTTGGCGTTCGATCGGGCTCCGCGCTTAAAAGAATCTCTCGAATCTACAAAGAGATAAATCCGGTCTCTTATACACCCACACCCTCTCATCCCTCCGCATTCGATATATCATACCACACTCTCTCTCGCTCGCTCGCTCTCTCTCTCTCTCTCTCTCGCCCTCTCTCTCTCCTCTCTCTCTTTTTCTCCCATCTCGCATACGCTTGCACAATACGTACTTACGATATTTACTTCTCTTACAATATTTTTATATTCATTTATTCTATTAATTATATCAATACTGTTGACGGATAGAGATTCATTCACAGCTCGCACCAGAGCGAACGATCGTCTCTGCCGTGCGCGGCGTAACCGTTTTCTTTCATTCAACTTAATTCGATTTCCTTCGTTTTTCATTTCCTTCTTTCTTTCTTTCTTTCTTTCTGTCCTTCTTTCTCTCTTTCTTTTCGTCTATCTTCTCCTCTTCTGTCTCTTTTCATTCATGCTCGTTATTTCACCGACAGTCAATATCATCCTTCTATTTTTATTTCTGTTTTTTTTTTCATTAATATACTTTGTTTCTTTTTTTTTTTTTTTTTTTTGACATAATGTTTTATCACACGCTAAACGATCAGCCAGCTCTACACGTGAAGAGAGGCTGTCACGATTCGATCGCAACGATGTCTCGTGGATCGTGCCCGGACGAAGCGGGAACGCGACGGCGAAACGCGCTTCGACTACTACCCGGCTCCGCTGCTACACACTCCATCCAGCTTCGCAGAATTCGGAAACACCGCGCGCCTCCCCCTGCCTTCCATTCGAGGCTCGACCAACTGCAAACGGTGTGTATACGTATGTGTGTTTGTGCGTGTGCGTGTGTGTTGTACGTGTGTGTATACTTTTACATGAATCTGTTTCTCCGTGTGCCTGTAACACCCGCGTACATACGTATGGCGCACCTCGAACGGAAATTGCGCGTCCATCCTCAGCCTCGAACGACAGCGTAAATCATCAGGTCACACAGCACGAGGACAGACGGTCGTTGAAAAGAAGCTCGTTCGAAGCAAAACGCGAGAGCGCACTGATTCTCTCAATTCTCGGTCACGGAGTTTTTTCGCGCCTCACGGTATCGCTTCACGGTATCGCTTCCAGTTACAACCACATGACTGTCCGTCATATATCCTCTCACAACGACGACGACGACGACGACGACGACGACGACGACGACGACGATGATTCACTTGTGACCACGCTGAGCGAAAAAGTACTCAATCTGTTGCAAACAGATGAGCTGTTGCATCAGGCTTTGCAGCGGGTCTTGGCCTTGCGACTGAGCTTGCTGCGGCTGCTGCAGCGACTGCGACGACAAACCTCCACCACCGGTGGGCTGGCCAGCAGTCGGTGGCAGCATCCCACTGCCACTGCCGGACTGCTCGGCCAACAATTGTCGCTGAAGCTGTTGCGCCTGGTAGTGAGCGACCGCGACCAGCTCCGAGGATTCCATCCCCATGGAGGCTGCGGCGGCGGCCGCTGCCGCTGCGTGGCCCAGCTGCACCTGCTGCTCCGTGTGATGACCGGACAGGCCAGCCTGATGACAGGCGAGCGGATGTACGCCGACGTGCGACAGCCTGCTGGCCGAACAGCCAGACGAGGTCAAGTAGGCGCCGGGGAGGTTTGGGTTCTCGCCCCGCTAGGGAGCCATGTTCTTGGGCCTGCGCCCCCGTCGCCCCCTGGTGGGGGGGCGCGGGGACTCCTGGCCTCACTGGCTCACCGCGGGGCTCTTCTTGTCTTGTTGCTGTTGACTGGCATCCTGCGTTCCCTGTACACCTTGCGCCGCTCCCCCTTGACCGCCTTGAACTCCCTGCAACCGCCGTGTTGCACGTCACGCCTCGACAATCGACAATCTTCCCTCGGCGTTCGTACGTTTCGCGAACGTGCGTTTGGAAACGGTGGCGTTTACCTGACTTCCGGGTCCTCCCTGTGGCGGTCCAGGACCGCGGTCCGGAGGCCAGGAGTTACCCGGGGTCGGTTCCGAGTGGAATTGATGCGGGTGCGGAGGTGGTCCACCGGGCGTGTCGTGACTGTGCGGGTCCAAGCTGTTCGTCGCATCGTACTGCGTGTTCTCCAACCTCGTGATTACCCGTTCGTCCTCTTCGCCAAAGTCCCCTCCCATCAGCGACGGTTCACCCACAACCATCACGTCCTGCATCGACAGGAGAGTAGAACAAGATCGTTAAAAACAAGCTCGCACGAGTACGATTACAAATGTCACATGGACGGACAGATAGCCTTGTTACATGTCGATTACGTACGGTAAACGATTGTTGCGTTATTTCTGTGTTTTTTTTTTTTTTCCTTTTTTCCCCGTTAGAATATAAATAATATAGTTGCAAAAGATTAAAACCGAGACACACAGCCTTTCGATAAAGGACGCTTCGGCTGCGGCCCGTTCCAAATCTAAATATCTAACGAGTTGGATGGCACGAGGCTCACCTGTGACGCCAGTGAAAAATTCGGTCCCGGCGATCTCTTTTTGCTGGGCGCTGGCGGCGCGTTGTTCCCCGGGCCCGACGTGCTGCCCTTTCGCTTTCTCCTCTTGCTGGCCGGCCTCTGCGACTCTAAAAAAGAACGAGATAACGCTCGATAAAAATTTAATGCTCGAGCCGATGGGCAACTGATAGGCTAGCCATGTAGTAGCGCGCTACGAAACTTCAGACCGCTACCCAGCTTTGGACCTTTCTTCGAAATCAAAGGTCTCTGATACACAGAAGCATGCATGCATCGGTGGTGGACAGACAGAATAGGAAAAAAAAAAAAAAAGAAAGAAAGATACTCTCGATAGATCGCCGTTTTTTCATCAATCAACAACAACAAAAAAAAGAAGCTAATTAAGAAGTGTCTGCACTCACGTACAACGTACATATTATTTAGAATCTTTACAGAGAAACACGCATCACGCGTCCGATGTGAATCCGCGGCGTGCGCTCTTTACGACTTCGAAAAGGCGGGCTCTCGGTTCCATGATTTCGCCGACCTTGAGCACGGGGGCGCCGGATAATTGCAAGGGAGAACGACGCTGATTACGACGGCGTAACAGGAAACGCGGTGCAACGCGTACGCATGATAAAAACCGGCGATAAGCTTCGGCAAAGAGAAGTGGCTCACGCAACGTCGATCGGGGAAAAAAATCAGCCACCTATCTGGTAGCAACCATCTGCACCGATCGGTATATCGTGCATCTGCCCACTTTTTCTTTTTCTTCTTCTTTTTTTTCTAGAGTGATTTCTTTTGGAAACACGTTCCGTTTGCCTGGATGTTTTTTAGCGAAAGGTGCGCGTTCTCTTGTACGAATTCATTGCCTAGTAAGAGACTCCGCGCTATTGACGATTTAAACGTAGATTTTTAAGCATTTATACTTTTATTTAGTCGCATCAAACGCTCTGATAACTAATATTGTTTGTAATACAACAAAGAAGGCTAGCTTTAAGATTTTCCAGTCCCTCGAACTTTCCTAAATCGTACGATAAATCGACACGCGTTCACCGCGAAATCGACGCCATTAACACGCGGCGAGAGTAAAGGAAAAAACGAGACGCTTTTGTGCGCGAACAGTCGCGAATTTTCTCCCCCCTCTCGGCGAGCAAAACGGGACGATCCATTTCCCAATGGATCACGGTTTGGTAGAGATAAAGGCTGATATAACAGGATCCCGGTCGAAGGGAATAGAAGTTTTTGGTCGTAGAAAGCGATTGGAACCGAGGCTCGTGACGCGGCAACAGACGTCGACGACGACGAATATTCTCCCCGTCGTTGAACGATCGAAAAACGAATCCTGCGGTAGACTGGTCGGCCGTTTGGCTCCACTGGCTGGTGCTTCTCATGTAAAGCAACTGTTCGTCTACCTCTCTTACCCGGCGGGGCAAACGTCCTCTGCCATTTCTGGAACAAGGTCGTCTTCAAGCAGTCCCGCGGTGACAACGCGTACGCCTTGTGCCTCGACATCAGTTCTTGCATCGGCTCCAAGATCACGCATAACTGGAAGAAAAGAATTCGAGAAATTCTTATTATTTGGTTCCACTTTTGCGCACGCTAGCTCGCGTCTTAATAAATGTCTTAATAAGCTCTACTTCGTTCTGTTCGATTCTCGATTCGCTGATCCGATTTTTTAACGTCAGATAGAAATTTTAAATTTCCACTACTTTGTGCTTTTTGGTTTGCGTCTTACGCATTTAAGGCACGCGAGTCTAAAAGTGTCTATATCGTGTCTATATACGGTGCAGTGAATGTGTCAATCGAAATTTTGCCGATTGATCCCACTAATTGAACTTCCATTATACCAACGAAAAACATTTTCCTCCCGACAAGATCCAATGAACGAAGTTTATCGTAGCATTTGATCGGACACAACTACTGAAAACCACCGAGGTGTCTTCACACACATTGTGATACAAATACGAATCCTCGTAAATTACAATTACTAGCATATTCAAAAATAGAATCAGCAGTTTCAGTTCGATTCGCGGACGCTTGCATTTTGACGGAGAACTCTTTCGCCACGAACACATCCCCCCCCGAGTCGATTGTATCGTAGTGATTCGTCCGTCGCAGAAACCTCCGCAAACTCCGGCCAACTGAAACCACTCCGGTTCTCCAAATAAATGTCACGGAAGAGTGTCGAATGGAAGCGACGCTGGTCCATTTGTATCTTCATCCGGCGAGAGCGACGCGAAATCGGGAACGATTTTCCTTTCGCGGCGCGAAAATAACGCGGCACGTAGAAACGAAACGAACGCGACTGTTATTTAATCCGACGCGAGTTCGACAGGGAACTTACGCGCGCTATTAATATGAAAATTATCGTATACGGCGTGTACCCCGGTTGAAAATAAACTTCCTGAAATATATTCGCGCCACGATGCGCGCAACGTAACGCGCGCTGGTGCGCGCGCGATCGCCCGTTTCTGCCGCGCCATCGTTCTTCCGTGTACGCCGTTCCAAAGCAAATTAAATTTGGTTTATGTTTGCCGTAATAAAACTGAAATCCATTTTACATTATTATCGTAAGCACGTAATTTCCCGGCAGCCTTTATATTATAATGATGACAATTAAAGTAATCGATAGCGGTGGGAAGAGGGGGGAGAGGGTGAGATCGCGCGTTCGGAGCTGCCGACCACCCTCCCCTGCCCTGCCCTGCCCTGCCCTGCCCTCGTCCCGAAATTTTGCAAAACTTTAATTTCATTTTAATTAATACTCGCGTTAGTACGGTCGTCGCCCATCGGTCAGGTTCCCGATCGATTCCCTCGCCCCGTCATTGTCACACGTCGCGCATCTACTCTACTTTTTACCGGCACTCGCCGATTAAATTATTACGTGTAATGCACGGTGATATGATAATTTAACGAGGTGTACAATTTTTCTCTCTCTTTTTCTTTTTTTTTTTTTTTTTTCGTTTCAACCGAAAGAGAGAAAGACCAAGCTACGCAGAAGATTTTTAACGAAGAAAAATAAAGCAGCCTCGTTTCTGTCGAGGGTTGTTTTTTCAATGACTCGTTTAACGGCGAGCAGTGAACTAATATTATTCAATCTTCGCGCGCGTGAAAACTATTACATATGTATAACGTTAAGAGTTGTTCCGCGGATCGGTAAATTTACGCAGGGAATCGCTAGTTATTTTAAGGATTACAGTTTCCGCATAACCCGGCCCGCTGTGACTATACCGATGGGAAATATTTTCTCCAGTTGGGTTGTCGGGGCAAGTGGAGGCGCTTCCGACTTGCGGCGCGCAGAAGAAGGTGGATCGTAACCCGGATACTCGATCGGTACTTTCGCGAGTCGATCTCCTCGCCCATTCGGCCCTTTTACGCTCTCCTTTCGAGTAATGCGACATTCGCCGTGTGTGGGGGAGTTTAACCCTTTCGCTCCGAACGAACGAACACTTGCGTAGATGGATTATTAATTATTGCGATTAGTTCGTGTCAAAATTGCGGCAATAATTCGATAATAATAAACATTGCAGTATAAAGAATCAGTAAAGTATCAAAAGTATCAAAAATACACCGGCTAATCAAAAAACGTTCCTAAATTTCACAAATCGCCGCAATTGCCGCGATAAAAATTTCGGTCGCGATCTTATTTTTCGCGAGAGAGCGAAAGCCGTGCGTTTTCCACAAATCACCGCGCAAACGCACGGAGGAATCGTAGCACTGGGACGGTACCACGAACAACAGATCGTTGCTCGTAAAACCGAGCCACCTTCGTCTCGCCGGCGTTTCACACGGCAGACAGTTAAAACGCATACGTACCCTAAGGTAATTCAGGGTGGAATTGGTGATGCCCTGCCTTGTGATGTTCTTGCTGAGCTGCTCGAGCATCGTCGGGTCCTGTTGCATGCCGACCACGGTCCTCGGTACCAGTTCCTTGTGCGTCCTCACCGACATGTGCCACGACTTTATCCTCATGAGGTCGTCAAACGTGAATTCCAATATTAATCTACCCTCCGTACATACCTGCAAAACAGACGCGCGTTTCAAGACCACCCCGCTAGCGAAATTGTGTTCCCTCCAAGCGTGGAGTGATCACGTTACGACGGATGTATCAAACGAAATAGCGTGGCTTTCGTTGGCAATCAGAATCGAATTTCGGTCAGTAATTGACAAATTGACGAACAAAGAGTACGCTAGAGTCGATTTACAAGTTTCTTGATACGTTGTTCCCACAGTTCATTATCGAGCGAAGAGAACTTTGCAACAGAAATTCAGAAACGCGAGAAAAATGTGCACGAAGAAGTTTCTGTCAGCAAAAATACAAATCGTTTAAGCGTTTCAACGCGATGAACCGTTACGAAACCATTTTCGGACTCTATTCTCGATCAGAAGCAGAATAGGATAAGATAATTCCATTGTCAAAACCAAAACGGAGTAGATGCGCGGATGCTGCATAAACATACCAACAGTGATGAATTTTAGAGTGAGGAGGGAATTTCGGTTACTCGATTTCTCTGCAAGACTATTGGCTAGAAGGAGAGTTCTGCTGTGGGAAATTCGTGCGAACGCATTTTTTAAATCTCACGTTATACTCGATATTGTTATTATTAAGACAGCGGAGATTGCGACTGTGAAAGAGAAAAGGGAAAGAAAGACTCGAGAACGAAGGTGGGGAACGGGAGAAGAAGCGAAAGAAGACGATCGAAGAAGCGTGCACGTGAAACGAGCCGTTCGGTGTTACACGAACCGTGATTCCTTTCGTTTACATTGTCAAACCGTGAATCGATAGCGCAACAATGACAATCAGACTGCGGATATTTATGCCTCCATGGGAAATTCAATGCTGCAAATATGCATAAGAATATGCAAAAAGAAAGAAAAAAAAAAGAAAATGGGGTCGCAGGAGAGGAACGCGATAACCGATTGCTTTCGCCGATTTTCTTTTCGATCTTACCGCCGATTTCTGAATTAATTCTCACGTCTGGAAACGGTTTTACACACTGTGTTTCACAGTCACGCAGAAATGAAAGTGTAACGAGAATTTTTACACAATTCCTAGCTGTTTCGTATAAATTTAATTTTAACAGATCTCACTGACAAAAGGACGAAAAATTCCAGGATCTACAGTGCACATTTTGTCCATCGAATTTAAAAAAAAAACCATCAAATTTGAACGAAACCCGCGACAACAGATTGATCAGAGGACAAGATTCTTACCTTCGTGAACATCGGTTTTCCGTGATGCGTGACCATAACGCAGTTATCACAGTCGAGGGTTATGCTGGTATTGTGAAATGATTCCTTCGGGTGTTTCAAATTGTAGTAAAGTTCCGTCACTCCGCCCTCGAATATCGAACGGAAGTACCTAGGTATTAACGTCCTGCCTATCGCTGCAAGCATAAACGAACGGATGATCAGTACCAACCGCGATCGAACGCGGTCTGCAGACATATTCGCCGGGGAAATGAAGAAAATCCGTTACTCGTGTAATTCCTTCGCCGTGTTCCTGTTTTGCCTTCCGGGAGCGTTCGAAGGCAAAGCATCGAACACGGGGGAAACAGGGACAAAGAGACAGATAAATAAACAGATAGATGGGAAAAATTGAAGAATTTTAAATTGGAGAGATGGAGAATTTCCCAAAATTCTGCACACATGTACTTGCGTACGATTAAAATTTAATTTTAATAAACACAGCGTGACAACGAGCATCGAACGGGAGTATCGAACAATCCCTAAACAGAATGGAGTCCACGGAGTGAAAGATAAAGAAAAAGAGAGAGAGAGAGAGAGAGTGGCTGCGTCTTATTGCAACGGATAATGCTCGTCGCGGAGCCTCGTCGTTTACGCTCGATGACGACGCGATGCGACGTGTAATCACGTTGTTACCGTGCATTCAGCAAACGAACGCGGCGCAAGACATTAAAATCCACCGGCTGCAAAATTGCTCGCTGTGGTGGCACGTAATTATTTAGAACGTTGCGTGCGTGCCGGTTGTAACGCGTACGTGTATGTACGCGGAGACGAGGACAATGGACCGTGAAGAAGAAGAACGGGAACCGGCCAACCGGAGAGGCTCGTATCGTCTCGTTGGCCATCGCTAAGCTTCGCGAAATGCGTTCTCCGCGTTTCTAAACAGCGAGTCACGGCAACCGTGTGCGCGTCTCGTCGAATCTCCTCTGAACGTCTCGCCGCCACGTGTGCGTCAGAGATTTCCCGACTTGACTCGACGATACTCGTGAACTCCGTCCTAACTGAGAGAAGCGGCAGTGAGGAGATTTCTGTCGCCTCTTATTCGCTGCGTGTTCGAAAAAGAAAACTACAGGATAAAGGGAACATCTCGATTTTCAATGTTTTGTGTAGGTTTTCAGGCAAACAATGAACTTTTCACTTGAACAATGTCTCTTTTTTTTTAAATTTTCATTTGAATTAAAACAGGAGATGGAAAGTACATTTATCGTTGGCAACGATAAAGTGAAAATATCTGAAGACGTAATTGTTGCTTCGGCGAGAACGAAGATTTTGCAGTACGTTTGTAATTTTTTATATGCGGTCACTCTATAAATTATAAACGTAGTTTAATCAAATGTAACAGCTTGACGGTGGATTAAAAAGAAAAAAGGAAGCACAAATATGGGAAACTTCGTCGTCGATCAATGCAACGTTCATTGGACGAACAGAAACCAGAAGATATTCGAGCAGGAAAAAAGAAAACGTCGAAAGCTATGTGTAATATTTCTTAACAAAGAGAAAGTGGCAGATGCTTACTGTATCTCTTGGGACCGTCCTCCAAGCAGAACGTGAGGGTTAAGGTTGCGTCGTCCTCGAAGAATTCGGTCGCGAACGCGTCCCACCAGAGATTGTCGCTCTCCTGTAACAGAAAAGAAAAACACGTGACAATCGTGTCGCTCGCAGCCGAATCATCACTTGTGTGCATCGGCCGGTATGTCCGACGTCGAACATCGTTGCTGGCCATCGTAAAGTCACGAGCATTCCTCGACTTCCGCCGCGAGCGTTCCACGCTCGAGCCTCGCGTAACGAAAGGTTTGCGCAGCCAAACGGCGATCGAGGTTCACGTGTCTCCGGCTGATTTCGAGCCTGATCTGTAATTGCAGCGAGCAAGCGCGCCGGAGCGGGTTCGTGGAAAAAAGCTCGCGGGCAACGGGGACTTGACTTTTCTCGCGGCCCCGCTCCCGGGCTACAACTATGTCGTTTCAAGTATATTCGTGTTGCTCTACATATATATTGGCGTTTCGTCGCGGCATGAATATTTATAGGCGCCGATACGGAACGGTTTGAAATTTTTACGTCGTAAACGTAGCTCGTCACCTCGTGAAAACCCGATCGGCCATGGAACGCGTGCTTCGTTCGCTTCTCTCGTCTTTTTTCTCGCTCGCTCGCTCGCTCGCTCGCTCGTTCGTTCACCGTATGAATTATTACGGTCACGCTTAATAAACACGCGTAAATACGTGGAAAACACGAATGAGCTCGTTTAAGAAAACCGGGTTTGCCACTAGATTCTATTAAATTCTTCCGAGGCACGTGCGAGACCGCGAAAGTGTTCAAACCTTGTCCGATAAATTTGAGAATACATCCGGAGATTCTATATATGTTTGGTATATTCGTGATCTCAATTAACGCTAATTACATTCAGCAACTTAAAATAAAATAAAAGGAACGTCACGGATAACAAAATTACGTTGGAGTTTCCAACTTGTTTCCACTTGTCAATTCACGGGGTTGGTCAATGTACGTTTTAAATAAATCAATCATTTCTTTAATCGAGTAAATTAATTGCCACATGCGAGGCCAACGTGTAATCGAATTCGAGTTAACAGTTAAAACGTATCAAGAAAACGAAAAAAAAAAAGAGAGAGATTTGGAGCTTACGAGTTTATTACATTTGACAAAATTATTTAAAATTTCTCATATCTCGTATATATTTTCAATTTTAACATCCTAACACTCGCGAAACGTAGAAATTTCAATTTTCAATTTTCGTTAGCAATTCTCTCCATTGTTCGCGTGATTTCTAATAAACATAACCCGAAAGAGGAAAGGAAGATCGTTCGCAACTGAAGAGCACGTTGTTCACGATCTGCGGCTCTTTTTCGCTTCTCACAAGGCTCCTGCGAATGCAAAGGAGAGGTCAACGATCATTCCCCGACGATTTGTCCGCGTTTTCTCCGAAATAACGCGCGCGAGAGAGAGAGAGAGAGAGAAGAGGAACAGGAATATCGAGACGGACGATCGAGTTTCCGGAGTCTGCGCGACGTTGAGACTTGAGAAAGAAAAAAAGGAGGCTGCAGCGAGGTCACGTGCGGAAAAATAATAATAAGAGCGAAGGGAGAAGAAAGAGAGAAAGAGAGAGAGAGAGAGAGAGAGAGTGAGTGGATGCGGTGTGGGTGAAGCTGGATGCATAATTGAATGAAAGCGCAGCGAACAAGCGCGTCCAGAGCCAAGGGGTAGTTCCTGCGAGCGAGAGGGGACGAAATGCTATAATTTCAAGCCAGACAGTCATGCGTTATTCAGCGACGAGTATAGGTCGCCTCTGTCTTCTCTTCGTTCTCTCTCTCTCTTTCTTCTGCTTTCCTTCTTCTCATTCTAATCTTCCAGCTAACGCGTCTTTGGACCGTACTTAACCCTCTGCTTAAAGTTTGACGTAGCCGATAATTGTCACGACTCGAATTGTACTGTACCGATAATCATACATATGAAAAATGCAATTTTCAGAATACAAGTGGACACAGTGGTTGCTTAACTTTTCATTTTAAAGAACTTTTCGAGAAATTGCTCGAGCTTTCCAAGATTCCGGCGTGTAAAGCGACATGTGCAAGCATCAACCCCTTCGCTGCAGAAAGCTACAGATTGTTCTAAGAATCATCATCTGATTTGGAACTTGCGTAAGGATAAACAGGGATCGCAAGATAATCAGAGATAAATAGAGAACAAGCGGGTTCAAAATTAAAATTTCGTCTACGTGTATATATATATATATATAATAGCTAGGCCGCAAATTTTCACGATGAGGTGTAAAAATATATTTCGTTTGCTTCATTTCCCTTCTTTTTACTTCAATTTTAGCAATTAATTTTGCACTGTTGATCTTCCTATTCTGTTTGCTCATAATCCAAATCGAACCCTTTATTCCTTGAATTATTTCGTTCTTACTCCACAATCTTCGAAATCCAATATTTCCAGTGAATTTAATCTAAAATTCCAAAAAAGTATCAAAGTTTGAACAACATCCGATTCATCTGAAAATAACAGAGCGCCTTTAGAGCACAGAGAGTCGGAGTACAATCCCGTGTGATCATAAAATTCATGGCTTTTACTGCGAGAACACGTTTTGCGACTCTTTTCACGTAATTTAATGTCCAGGAGACTGTGCACTTTTAAGCCGGGCGAAGCGCTTGTGTCTATATAAATAGATTGTTATTTGTATATAACCACCGTTATATTCGTGTAAAAAAAAATTGTTAATATGCAATTGTTTTCCGCGCTTTAATTGCACATTCTTTAATCGCGCGTTCTCGCGCGGAAACGTATGAGCGAAAGAATGTGACTTGCTGAGAGAAAATCAATTTGACTTTCGATTCTAGTAACACCAATGTAACTCTTAGTTGATTGCAAAAATTATGATTTACTGTCACATCAGAATGAAACTCGAGGAGAAACCAAGTTAGGTTACGTTTCAAAGATCTTTTTTGTTTCAAAGATCTTGCTATGGCGTGTACGCAGTTTCTAAAACGCAGCCCAAGTGTCTCGAGAACAATACGATGACAATAAATACACAAATACAGAAGATCAGTACCCAAGGATGATCGATCAGCCAAGTAAACGTTAAACATTAGACAAATCTGGCGTCGACTCGTACGACTCGCTTCTCGGCAACGATAACAAAACGTGGGAGCGCTGATTGATCCCTCGTCGCGAGGCCCGACGCGAGAAAAGGGGCGGACAATCGGTTTTCAGGGAGGTCCACGTGCGGCCGGCGCGGAAGATTTATTTCGGAGCGGTAAGCCGCGTCCCGGTGCCAAATCAAGCAAACTGTTGCCACTCACGCGCGAATTGATATTTCTGGCAAGCGCGGAGCTCCATAGCCGGCTGAAATCGGCGGGGAACGCCGAGTCGATCGAAATAGATCTGAAGGATCGACGCCGATCGGAGGAACCGAAGACGAATGCCAACACCTCTCGCGAGAAGGTTCTTTCGTCCGTTGCTGCAACGCCAAAAAACGCGACCCGATCTTGCAATCAGTCGGGCTTGCTTGCGCGTCGCGAGTAAGTGTCCGCAATTTTCTGGAAACGTAATTCTCTCGTGTAACTCTCGCTCTCGGCCGCTCGCAGTTATCGTTATTCCCGCGCGTGATTACAGCTACGGTTAATGCCACTCGGTACGCGCGATACGATTATTTAGAACAGCTCGGCGGTCTGTCATTACCAACGTTGGAAAAATTTCACCGGGGCGTTATTCGGTACCGGGAATGATTTCATTCTCGCGCGGGAAAAATACAGCCTCCCGGTCATTATGCGATCGAGGGTGGATAGAACGAGTTTCAACGTTGTACTTTTCGCTCGAAAAATATTCTCTCCACGGTGGTGGAGATGAAAGTGCCAGCGGTGGACGAAAGTATGGTGTTTTCTACTTGTACATGTACACACACACACACACACACACATAAGTTGTTCTTGTGTAAATTCGAATGTAAAAATTGATTTTTTAAGCTTTCTCTAGTGCTCAGTGATCTACTCTGAATGTTTTCAACGTTGCACGCGTCTTTTCGCATCGTTAGTTTCTTCACGCGCAACTTGATAATGAAATCTGCAGAATTTCGAATACAAGCATCCGAAAGGTACGAGTAGACAGCAACGCGAACAAAATTAGTCAACTTCGTCAAACGACGTTTACCACAAAGTGGACATTACCATTACCTCCGTTTTTTCGATTACCTTCGACCTTCAAAAAAAAAATAGCTGGCGCGACTCGCGCAGCTGTGGCTCTTCGAAAATCAAATTTTAATCAAAGCATCCGCGGCACGCTCTACGCGAAAGTTAGATCGATACGTAACGCGAGCTAGCGCCGGCGGAAATCACCAAAAACAACAAGCCGCGAAGAACAAGCCGCAAGTAAAACTCGCTCGTTCGCGAGTTTCGAATTCTCGAATCTTGCCAGCGCCGCGCCCCGGCGGCGGTCGAAGAACGACCGAAGGAATTCGCGAAAACTTGACCGATTCAAACTCCAGCTGGAACTTTCAACTATCGCGGGATAGCAACGCACACTCGCTCGGATAGTTTTCGCCGGACGAAACTTATTTTTTTTTCGGGGAAAACGACGCGACGATATTTAACGCGGGATCGATCGGTTGACAACGTTGCGATTTCCACCGTGCCACGTTAGTCACCTCTCTCCGCTGCGTTGGATCGATCGTTCGCGCAGTTTAAGAATCGACCGTGCTTTCAACGTAATTCTACCTTTCCAACGCCTGCAGCGTACAAACCTTCTAATTGATACACACACGGCAAGATCAACGAGCACCTTCCATCCACCCGATCGGAAAATAATCCCCCCCTCCGGTACTGACCGCAGGAGGAAAAATTTTTCATTTTCTTTTATTAAGTTTATTTCCTTCTGTTAAATTTGGTTTGACTAATTCTTCGGCGTATAGTGTTCTCATTTGGTTTAAGATGTATATTATTCACTGCATGATGTGTTTTTTATTGTACATTGTGCTAACTATCAAGATATAAAATATTGGAGGAATAAATGGAAAAATTGAGCGTTGTATCATTCGTTTGAAAACGAATTAATGCAGTGGTACAATGCAGATTCGTATGAGAAATTCGTTCAATTTACTAAATTGTATTGTTACGAGTAGCAAGTGTTACAGGTAAGAGAAAATGTACAGTACCATTAAATATATTTTACGCGTATTTGTTACTCTCGTCGAACATACGCTCATCTACCATTTATTCTAAGTTAGTTAACCTATCTTCGTTTGTGCAAATTTTTTGTTCTTCTAAATCCAAAGCATTACCAACCAAAAATTCATATTTTTATGAATACACGAAATTTTACGACATTTCGTTTCAATATTTTCATTCAATTTCGATGTATTCAGTACACTTTTTTTTTCTTTAATTCTCTCCACAAATGTACGAACACGCACGGTCTAATTATTAGGCCAAAGTATTTTAGAGAACATTTTTCAATTTGCCAGACGAATCGCCAGAGCATAATCCGCGAGTGAAAATACAAAAAAAAGAGGGGGGGGGGGGTGAAGCAAAAATGCAGTACGAAGTTTCGTTGTACGCGCTTTATTACGAAGTTACAAGCAAATATTGAACCGTAGCCTGAAATGGATTCTGCGTTACAAAATATGGAAGATCGATCGCATTCACTCGTATTTGTACGATAAGTAACGCCGATTGATTAAAATGTTTAAAATTCCCGTTTTAAAACACCGCGTCACAGTGCAAAATTTACGTACAAAATTTCACGTCGCGATGAATTACAAAATTGTCACGCGTCTGGCGCGTCTTGAGAAAGAGAGAATTTTCACGCGTGCAGTCCAGTTCAAGTTGCCTCTTTGCCCACGTTCTACGCTCTAGGCTCGAGCATTTGTTTATAACTTTGTAACGATAACTCTGTGCGATATTGCTTCCTAAGTTAAAACCCCTCCCCTCCCACGCCCTCGCAATTTTTGTTTGGAAAAATTGAAAATATCAACGAAACAATTTACTCGCAAATGCAACACGCGCGAAACTGACCGGCGTGTTTCGAGAAATGAAAAATTTTTAAAAATATACCGGACGAATATTCCGAGTTACTGTTACATCTTGTTGCTCTCTTAAACTTTCCACGTGTCTCTTATCCCACGTGAAGAAAAAGAAAACATGTGCTAGAACGGATTATCCAAGGATTTGTTTTCTGGAATATAAATTAAGCATAAATCGAAAAAGCCCTATTAAGAAGAAAAAAACGCGCTGGATAGTATAGAATAATAAAATTAATACATCGCATTTGTAAAGTAATATATCGTATATCTCTATTATATGTACATTGCATTTGTACGTTTCGTTTCAGATAAAACCAGATATTAAAAGAGATTTCCCGATGAGTTTATGAAATCGTTGCATAATCGACCAAAAACAAAAAAAAAGTCCCTAGAACGAAAAGTAACAAATAAAACGGTAAAATAACCTAAACCTACATCTTCGAAATCTATCGAAATTTCTCCTGCACGTTTTCACACGGAATCCCGTGCTCGTACCTCGCCCCGCGGCGTAAATCGCGAAATGAAAAATCAGTCGCGGGGTCGGGAAATTAGTAGCAGGAGTTACGACGGGGCCGGAGGGGCGGGGGAAACGATGTCGCGTAGCGCGACAAGTTGTTCGAATCGATTTTTCGAAACACCGGGGGAGGACCGTTGCCGGCGAGATTCGACGGGGCAAAAAATCGCGGCGATAGCCGGAGAAAAGCGCGACAACGGGGCAAGAAATTCAATCTCGATCCTCTGTCGGCCGAGGGAAAAAAGGAGGGAAACGCGTCGCGGCGCCGGAGACACACAAATCATCGCTGATTTCCACGATGTGCCTGGACAAAGCAGCGTAATACGCGCTCTTTTGGCCGGCGTATTAGCCGGAGTTAAATTCAATTTGTCCGGGCCGAAGTAATCCTGGTGCAGAGAGGGACAGACGGACAGACAGAGCAGGGGGGGGGGGGGAGAGAACAGGAGGAGAAAAAACGTGAAAATCCGGGACGTCGTTGCATCGTAATAACCGAGTCGACAGAGAAACGAACCGGGAAAACCCGGGCGACCCGGCAGTTCAAATAAAATAGAAATTAAGTTAGGTTTTGTGAATTCGAACTCGAAACCCTCCCCCGTGTTCGTTACGTTTTTACGTTTCTTTTACATTTCGGCGAAATTCGCGCCGCGTCGCGAGAGCATTCGAGCACTCGCAATCGTGGAAAACTTCTTCTTCAGCGCGTGCACGTGCGGTTGGCGCAACATCTGACAATTTTATTGGCAACACGATAAAACTGATCGAAGAAAGATCAATCGGAAAATGTAGCACGAAAGTCTTTACGAACACTTGTCGTAGAAATTTCATACGTCACGGCGCGTATCACGTTATTATGCAACAATAGGAAGGAAATTAATCCATCAGTTCCATCGTTCTCGTACGAGATGCGAATTTTCGCGTGCAACCGAATATGCAGGAAAATACAATCGCAAAACAATAGCAGTAGAAATAACAATCTCTCTCTCTCTCTCTATATATATATATATACGATTTTTGTGTCACTCTTTCTTTGTGTTTTATATCCGTTAGAACGCGCCACTTGTTTGTTACGAAACTTGGAGAGAATTCAGCTTCTTCCGCAAAGTTTCTGCCTTTGAATTTAACGAGTCTTCTTTCCAGCCGAGCAAACCGTATTAAAATTCTCCCTCTTAGCTACCGAGCAGCATCGAAATTCGAAAAATCAATATAGGCAGAGAGAGAGAGACTCGCGTCTCTCCTCCCTCGCGATCCGCGGTACACGTGTATCGGCGAATTTTTAAGGAACAATAAGGGGGGAGGGGGTTGCTGCTGAATCGAGCATCCGAAAGTTTGTACACGGGAAGACGACCAAGTCGCAACGAAACCGAGAAATCCGATATTTATGTACCGAACCTCTTCTCGAATCAGCAAAGTTTCGAAAGAGACTCGAAGTCATCGGCAGAGGCTCGCCTCGGTCCAGAGCTACAGCGGAGAACCAAAGGGGGGAAAGAAGTAAAAGGGAAAACAATGGCGACACCCTGGTCAAAGGGAGACACGCTCGTCTCGATTCCGATCAATTCCGGTTCGAAAATTCCGGCTCCAAGGACGAAACGGAATCCCTTGCGATTCTATTAAAAAAAAAAAAAAAGCTGTCGTCCGCCGCGAATAAATACATTTGAGAGCACCTCGCACAGAGATTTCCTCCCTCTCTCTCTCTCTCCCTCTTTCCCCGGTGAATTTTTCGAAAATTCTCGAACAATTTCTCAAAAATTGATCACCCCGTGGAATCGTGACAGTTTCTCCTCTGTGCGCAGTGCAGCGACGATCGAACGAAGGTTTAAAGAGTAGAACGAAGGGAGAGGAACGGCGTAATTTTATGAGGCTGAATTATAGTTTCACAAGAGAAATGGACACGTGATAAAATTGAACAGACGAGTGTTTAACGAGTGAAAGAGACGCGTTCGAATAAAAATTTCATTCGCACACGCGTATGAAATATCAATTTCAAACATACTTTCGTTCGTCGCTGCGCGAAACTCCGTCTCAAAAATAATCGAACTTTTTCGAAAATAGTAAAGCGCGGGTATTATTATGGAAGGGACGTGTTATTCTATCCGAGTGATACAACGTTCCTTTCCTTTCGTGGATATTTCGATCCCCGCGAACCTGGCAAAAACACGACCAACAGCGCGGCATTTTAATTTTCTTTGCTGGAAAAAGCACCAACAGCGAACTCGCGAGTACGAAGTATTATTTCGCAACGTGCATAGTGTCGCTTTAAACGCTGTAACTCAGCGTACCTGGCCAAAATGACCAAAATGTCGCGAGATTCGGATAGAAAACAATACGAAGAACGTATTCCTCGACGATGAAATTTTCGCGTGATATCCGTTACTCTGTCAAAATCTTGCAACGAATCTACGTTGCAAATCCATAAAATTGACTCAATTTCGATTACTCTGCCAGTTCAGGTGCTTTCGCGCGAAATCATTTCTCGGACCGAGACCCCCCTCGCGTAAGATACGCGGCGTTTCTCGAAATTTTGACTAGCTATTAATCCATATTTCTCACGAGACGAGCGTGTCTCTCAACAAGTCAAAAAAAAAAAAAAAAACGTAGAAGCAGAAGACTGGACCAACCGAAGGAAAAGAAAAAATTGAAAACAGAAAATAACAGGGGAAAATAGCCGGGGCACCTTTGTATTATCCGAATCGTTCCCGATCCTCCGTCCTAGAAACGATTCGCCGCCAATAATTTCTCCCACTCCTCTATACTCTCCCTCTCCCCCTCTTCTCTGTCTCTGTCTCTCTTTGCCTCTCTCTCTCTCTCTCTCTCTCTCTCTCTGTCTCTCCGCTGGCTGCATTTTTTTTCCCTTCCATTTTTCGCCTGGCAGGGCGTCGCTCTTTGTGCAGCCTGTACTGCGCCGGGGTTGCCGTTGGCTTTTCACCCGGACTGTACCACCCTACTGTTGTTAGGGGGGTGTGGGGAGACTAGGGGTGGTATATGATCGTGTATATACGCCGGCGGGAAAGTATTGTCGGCGCTCCACCTCTCCATTTTCTTACGAAAATCGTTTCGGCGGTGTTAACGGGAACGGATCCCGGCGATAGCTATATCGAAAAATCGGGAAAATTCGGGCGGTCAGGGCCACCATTTTTGAGAAATTTCCAAGCAACGGCTGTCCGGTTCATAGACGCGGAGAGATTTCTCTCTGGACAGTCGGCCTGGGACAAAACTCTTCCGGCCGATCGGAGTATATACGGCCCGGGGCGGCGGCGAGAGGGGCGAGCCTGGGAGGGAGAACCAGGGGATGGGGGGTACAATATGGGTTATCGAGGGGGCCCCACCCCCGGGGGAGAGCAGGGGCCCTCATTTTATTACCCAGGCTCCCATAGAGGTTCTCAACCTTCCCTCCTCGTCGATCCACCGCGACGCTTTTTCTCCTCTCTCTTCTCTCTTCTCTCTTCTCTCTCCGGGTCTCTTTCCGTGAAACGTTCTCTTTGCCTCCTCCTCCTCCTCCTCCTTTTCCTCCTTTTCCTCCCTGCTGTCCTCTTGCTTTTACCGTCCTTTTTCCCTTCTCCTCCTCCTCCTCCTTCTCCCCCTTCCATCGTCATCGTCGTCGTCGTCGTCGTCGTCGTCGTCGTCGTCGTCGTCGTCGTCGTCGTCGTGTCCATTCTGTTTCCCTCTGTTTTTCGTTTCATATGTTTTCGGACTTCTTTCGTTCTTTCCCTCCGGTATGCCGGGGAGCTGATCGATGCGAATATTTCTACGAGATAATATTTTTCGGAATGAACGGTGCGCGGGACAGCGAGCGGATGCGTTGATGAATAATTGCATGAATTTCTGCCGCGTTATTTTCGCCCGACTCGGCGACTCGAAACGAAAGCAGCCGCGAATGGCCGCGCGCGTGTTCCACGATCGGAAGGTTCGTCTTCGGCGGACGATACAGCGGGTATACGTAGTGTTCGGGCTGGTGTTTGAAGATTTTCAAAGACCTTCGAATGGAGAGGGACAGAAACTGTTTCGAAAATCGAAACGATCAAATATGCACGCGTGGGGTGTTTCTTGAATATTTAAGAAGGTTTGTCATTGCTCAGTCGGGAACTGATATCGTTCCTTTTTGGAGGTTAGAATTCGACAGGATCGCTTGACTTTCGAATTTGAATAGTGTACATTTTTGCCTCTTTCTCGAAACGCGTACGGAACGTTAATTAATAATAAATAATCGGTATTGAGTCGGAATTAAAATTGAACGCGTTGCACAGCAATTTCGATCAATTTTTCTCTTCGAATCGTTTGATTCTTGGATACGCACCTCCTTCCCTCTTCCTTGAACGTTCGAAAGATATTAGAAACACTAATTACGCGGATCAACATTCGTCGGTTGAACTCGATTAATTTCTTTACTGTAATTTCAAACGGATGAAAGTTCAACGCGTTGTCAACCAATTCCCACGTCGGAGAGTTACATTCTCGCTTGAATCTGGGATTAGACGTGCCTCGAGATTTCCTTCAACGTTTCAGAAATATTGTAGATTTATGAATATTCAAGTCAATTGAATTGAACTAGTGCAACGATTAGGCAAACATATCCGTTGGTTTTTGATAATTTTAATACGATCTCGAGCACGCGCCTTTACAAAAAAAGGAAAAAGAAAAAAGAGAGACGTTAACAATTCACGACTGCAATGTTAACAATTGCAAAAAAAAAAAGAAAAAAAAAAGTTGGAAACTTACAGACCGGTGCCACAAAAATGTAGATTAATATGGATTGACAACAAACAATTCGTTAAATTCCTCCATTTCCTTCTTTTCGCGCGTTTGAAAGTTAAAAAAAAGTCTTGGAAGATATTTCGTGAGAATAACAATGGCAAAAAACTGGCGTTTAATTATCTAATGGAGTACGCATTAGCATCGCTCGGACTCCTCGTCGATAAAAGGCGAATCAATCATTTGCTCGCGTGAATGTCCCGGTTCCGTCTTTTTCGGCTAATTTACAAAACATTCCTTTGAACAGCGTTGCCGGAGTAGTAATTCCCGACACGAGGCTCGAGGGTGGAAAAATTTGCAAAGCGTTTACAGGCCTGCCGAATACTGCTATTTCTCCCTCGTTCTCCTTATTCCTTTCTTCCCTTCCGCTCTCTCTCTCTCTCTCTCTCTCCCTTTTTTCTCCCTTTCGGCGGCGTACTGGGAAAAGTTTTACGCAAACATCAGGGCCGTCCTTTACTTACGTGTACCTGGCGACGACCCGGCGAAGAGAACGGAAAAAACAGCCGGTCGTTCGAAGGATATGTCCAGGAAGAACAACCGGAATAACGTTTTCCTCCATTCCCAATTTCCGCGTGCTTTTTCGGGCAAAGGCGTTTTTCGACTCGCTCGTTTCGAGATCAGAAGGAGAAAACTGTCTACACGAATACGCTTATTACGCTTGTTGAACGAAATCTCTGTTAGGAGTCGTGAGCGTGTACCGATCGAATTTTCGAGGCAAATCCGAAAGTGCTGCGAGCATCGACAGAAGTCGCTCGCTGTCTAAGATATTTTTAGATATTCGAATCAATCAATCGTTGACTACGATAGAATTAAAAAAAGAAAAAAATCGCGAAGAGCACTAGATTTATCACGATATGTAGACATCCCGCTGTGTAGATTTTTGAATCTCTCCATTAACAAATCATGCTAACCACGCGTGCTTGAGACTGTTGGTCGTTCGACGAATATCTTGCGATTCCCCAAATGTCGACCAAGATAGGCGGCGCGGCGAGTAAAACCGCGAGAATATTAATTCGCCGCGGATGAAGTTTTCAGGGAATGGAAAGCTCATGGACGGCGCAATCATCCGCGAGGCTATTCGTTATTCATTCTCGGATCGACTAATTGCTGTTCGCGTTTTCGAAGCACTCGTTCGCGTTTTTTTTTTTTTCTCTTTTTTCTTTTTTCTTTCAGTAAAAATCATGCGTGACACTCGGATAGAATTCCGAGCTCACGGTCCATCGGGGCTGATGAACGACCGACAAAGGGGATGAACGAACGCAACGCCGTTTTCGAAGAAACGTACTTACATCGACTCGCGAAATTACTCGAATGTTGAAAAAACAAAGTTCTTCAGTGAGATAAGTGAGAGGCAGGTGATAATAGGTCAAGATCGAGATCTACGCAACGTAGCTACGTAATCTTCACGCGACTTTAACGCGCAGAAATCTAGTACCACCTCTGAGCAACCCGTTTCCCCATTATTTCGTCCGAGCGCTTGGTCCGCGAAAGCCGAACCGGTCGGCGAACCGAGCGAAATATCAACGACGCGAAGTTCGAAAGGGACGCGCGCGACGCGGCGCGTTTCGCGAAACGAGTCATCGAGCATGGAATTTCTCATCAGAGCTTTATTATCGGAGATTTACGTGATTTCGAGCGTTTCGAACGGCCGCGGACGGGGACAGAGGAGGACAGAGGAGGACAGAGGAGGAGAGCGCGTGGGCGCGCGCGGCGCGAGGTAGAAAAATTGCAGGCCTGTGCAATATAGATTTTCGCGATGAATGCGGACCGGCGGGTGTGCCCCCCGCCGTTCGTGATGTTTAGTCGCCGTACGAATGCCCTGCCCCCTCGCGGCCGCAGCTTGTTTTCAAATTAGAAATTTCCAGCCGCGACTTGTGGACGTTATTAAAAATTTCACCTCGCTTTTTCCACCGATATTACAACGCGCGTTTCCTCTTCTTCTCCCCCCCCCCCCTCTCTTTTCTGTATTTCGCCTTGCTTCCGCGCAAAAATTACCAGCTCCGGACAGGAAATATCGCGGACCATCGTGCGTTGGCGTTAGGATTTCGTCTCCGCCCGAAGACGAAAATTCTTAACAGAAGTTGGAAAGTCAACAGTTTTGATCCGTCGGACTCGAGTTCTCTGACCTGATCGCGGAACAATTTCACGCCCAGACGGGATTAAAATTTTTCAGTCGATCGATTGATTTTGTTGATTAATTTTCAGTTCACCCTTTGCGCGCTTGCGCTTCCCACGCAACGAGCAACTTTTGGTTCATTAAATTGGAGACTTTAAAATAAAAAAATTCCAACTCGAACTGTTCGTTTACGGCTCGTTTGGATCGGCAAAATGCAACCACGATGCGTTTAATTTCGAACATCGAACAATAGACGTTACAACACCGTCCGATCGATCAAAGTGACCGATTTCGTATTTTTGTAGGTCACGAATTCGGATGATTTTCTTCCCTCGTATCGATTTCCACCATTTTTAGACTATTTTGACATCGACCAAACCTTTTAGCCGTTAATTTAGCCTCTCGTTAATCCGCTTTTAATAAATGCATCTACTTTCGTCTAAAGTTGAACGCAGCAAGTGCCAATTCGAGCGAACGAAATTGCCGGGCGATTGTTATTGTTGCAAGGGAGCAGAGACGGAATAATTTTTCTTGGCCAGCCGGACAGGTCTTGAGGGATCACGCTATCCCGGCGAAATACGATTATTTCGGCGGGGGGCAAAAAATATGGGGAAGTGGAACGACTTCCGTGTATGAAACACGCGAAGGTGAATGTAGATGTCATCTGTCACGATGAAAAAGCGTTGTATCCTATGTCCAGATACCGTGTCCCGTATTCGTCAAAGTGCACCGATGGAAATAGATGTCCAGGTCTCCGGCGATAAGTCACGAAATTCCAAATTCCCGCCGTTTCTCCCAAACGCTTCAGTAGCACGGGCGTTCTCTCGTTCACGACGTATCACGCAAAAATTATTTCGCGCGTGATACATACACGGCAGCTGGTGGTGGAAAATAATCGGGGGATCCAGTGGAAAGTTTCTGAGAAAATACGCTGCGTCGTCGCTGCGTGTTAACCGTACGTATAGAAATTGCAACATGTGTAATTGCGGAACATTAGTTAACAAACGAATTGCATATTATATTAATAAATTAATGAATACTCGGTGAAACCACTTTCAATATTTACACACGTCTGTTCACACTGTGTGTTAACAATTTTCTCATGAAAAATATAAATACGACTTCTACACAGATCTTCAAATTTGATCGATTGTAATCGCGGTTGGAGTGTGAATTTCGCACAAATTAATCGCTTTACAGCCGCAGCTGATGAAATGCAGCTTAAACTTCAAATTTGAAAAATTTCGAACACGATACGCCGCTTTCACGTTTTATTAAATTTCGCATAAATCAAAATTCAAAAAACTCATTGCGATAAAATTTGAAAATATTTTACGCAACACACACACACACACACACACACACATGTACTTTCGTACGTGATACTCTCGCGTATCCGATGCGTTTCTTGAATATATTTCAACTTCTACAAACCGGCGTAATTTGTAAGCTCGATTTGTTCGAGATGAACGACTATCGCCGAGATCATTATGCAACAGAGAACAGCCGTGCCAACGCAGAACACGATGCATTAACCATCTGGACGAGAACGGGAGAATAAATTTCGTCCATAAACAATTAAACAATCAATCGACACGCGACGACTTGCATATGGATTTCCCCTCCCCCCTCGCCTTTCCCCCAAAAACAAAAAAAAAACAAAAAAAAAAAGATAGAAATACACCGGACACCGCGTGCGCCACGCACGAGGAGGGGATTCTATTTAATTACAGTTTCAATTTACTATCCGTTCGCCGGACCTGACGTTTATTGAATTTAGTTTTATTTCCTTCGGCATGCGCTACAATGGAAAAAGTTCAAAAGTTCCTCGACGCACGCGCGATTTTCTATTAAAAAATTTCCAAATAACGAACGCTTTTACCGGTGATTAAAACTTTTAAGCTCGGACGCATTATCGATGGGAAACAAAAAAAAAAAAAAAAAAAAAAAAAAAAAAAAAAAATAAAAAAAATGGAAAGAAAAAAAATACACCGGCAGCCGAATGGTTCTGTTGATACGAATGATAGCGAGCCATTTGTTTCGAATAATTAAGAATACATGCACGGGCGCGCCTCTCTCGTCCATAAATCACCGGGACGCTTGATGGAATTAAAATGTAGAAATGATCTGCATTATTCAATGTTATCGATCATTATCAATTTTTATGACGTGAAGGTCGTATAATTGTACGGAAATGACACGTTAAAAAATCGCGTCGAAAAATTAGCGAATCGATTTCAGAAATTTCGTAGATTTAACGTCACTCTAATTCTAAAATCCGCACTTGACATTCCTCTCGTCGCCTGTTTTACTTACACTGGATCCATGTCCTTTTTCCCCCCCCGTTTAAACTTTAAATTTTGGCTTTCGTCGCTCCACGTAGTTCCACGCCACACGTCGATTCCTCGATTCGTTTGAGTCGAAGGTTTTCCCCGATCGAAACGTTCCATCGGCGCGAGCAGTACGTGTCCGGCGAACTCCGCGCCTCGAGCTGGTTAGCACGCGATACAGAATTAATTTATTTACAATTACTCGGCCGCCCAGCGCGTTCCGCGTTCTCAATTACGCGAGTTGCGAGTCGGCCTGATTTTTCCAGCCGGCCAGGTGAATTTCACCTGGTTGGTTTTGATCGAATTTCTAATTAGCACCAGTCGAATTTCCACGGATCGGGAATCCGGATCGGTGCAACTGCAGGATCGCGGGAGTAATTGCGAAATACTCTCCCCACGGGCGATTGCAGACTCTGGCGAAGGTTTTAGGCCGCGATTTTGCGCGATCTTTTCTTTTTTCTTCTTAGACCGAGGGGGAACGAGTTGGCCACGTCGAGAACGCTGAATTTTTTCATCCCCTTCTCTCCGTTTCTGCATCTACTTTTTGTTTGTAATTTCATTTGTTCGTCGCAGGGTGATTCTCTCGATCGAGTGCCGATCTCATTGATCTCATCCGTGAGAAAATACGATTGTAAAATTGTAAAATTCGCGTACAAATAAAAACTGCACGACTTGTACCCCGGTACGATTCGTCTCGCTGAAAGGCCGAAGACGACCATCTTGCCATAAAAGTTTATCGATGTGCAAACATTTGAATCGATAGAGAACAAATTACAGGCGCGATCGCTCAGTACCAAACAACGCCACGCCCCCTCGCGAATCACGTGACCCAAATCAACCAATCGCTAATTTTCGTTGCACTAGCGCCCGATTTTCTGGGTTACCCCCGCTAAAATCACTTTCAGTTGCACTTTGGAGTTCCCGGAATGAATGTACAAAAATCCAACGACCTAACAACGAACGATGTAAATGACGACTCCTTCATCCCCGCTGAAAAATCTCGTTCCAATGTCCAATATTAAATAAACGTCTCTCTTGGCGACGGCATTTAAATTCTCCGCCAGAGGAACCTGCCCACGGCGAAACCAGCGGTGCCGATCGCGCTTGATCGACTAAAGACATTAACAAATTAATTCCCAAATCTACTGTTTCGGAACGCCGGAACATAAGCTTGAAAGAAGCTTATAGCGCAATCGGATAGAGCACGCTGCGATGGGAACGTGGCCCGCACCACGGCGAAACCGTTTGAATTGGAATTAACGTGAAACCGATGATAGGGTCCAGCGATTTTTATTTTTTATTTTTCATTTTTCTTTTTTTTTTTTGGTCCCCCTGCCTATAATACACGAAACGATATCTCGATACCGCGATATATTTCCTCCTGTGAACATTTCGTAAATCGAAATATTCTGTATTTGAAAGAGAGAGAGAGACAGATGAGAATCGGGGAAGGAACATGGAAACGAAGAAGACAGAGAGTCAACGTGGCTGCTGATTTTAATTCGCTCCTCGGTTCCTGTCGGCTCGACCGGGGCTCGCTGCGTCTCGAAACGCGCGAGCTAACCCTCCTGGCACCCCCCGAGTGACACGAGTGCAACCCCAACTACGGCAAACTTCGCAGTGACGTACACGCTCGTACTACAGATGCTCGACCGAGGATCTCCGCCGAATACTCGCACTTTCTCTCTCGATCTTTGCGCTTCCACCGACACTTCCGCTCGAGAATCCTCGACACGGTTGTGGGAAATGCGCGATAAACAAATACGATGGCGTCTAAACATTTCAATGTTTCGAGCAGGAATTTTGCTGTCCCAGATGATAGTGATTACCGGATTACTGCTTAATACAGCTTCTGGTTACACTAAGAGAATTTTCATACGTTACTGGGTATATAATATGAGAATATATATATATATATATATATATATATATGTGCTTTCAATTTTTCTGCAAGAATCCTAGCTTTCGTTTTATCAAAGAAATTTAGATTTTAAAACTTATGAAAAATTATTAAAACTTTAGATTGTTAAAACTTCTGTTAATACATTTTCTCGTTACGCTAAAGGAATTTTCATACGTTTATGGAAAATTTTGAAGCACGAAATTACTGGGTATATAACATGGGAAAATTCAATTTTTCTGCTTTTTCTTACGAAAGAAAATTAGATAAAATCTAGGTATGATAATCATAGATGTTTTCAACTATTTGTACGAATATTGGGAACGTTCACTGCGCCAGAAAAGAATCGCTAAATTACGACCAGAAAAATTGTCGATTTTCGCGAAATCACCTGCGCTCATTCCAAAGCCCTTTACTTTTGCATCTTTCGACGAAATTTCTGTCCGAAAAAAAATCCTCTTTCATTGTGAAACGTAGCGAGGCAGTGAAATTGCTTTTTTCCCTTTGAAATTTTACAAATTCAAAACCACTCTACAGAGTAGATGCATTTTTTTTTTTTTTTTCGACGTTCGTTTCAAAGTGATTATGCAAAGAGAAGTCTTTATACCCTTTTTGTAATAACTTTTCGCCGGTTGATGTATCGTTTTTTTTTTTTTTTTTTGTCGCCGTTCCGTCGCGTTTCTGATGAAAAATGTGCCATCGGTATTAGAATTCTCCAAGATGGATGCTTTGTGAAAATAAGAATGCAAGCGCATGTTTCGCTCAATATCTGCACTCGAAGTAAAATTATGATCGTAAGGCAGAAACGACAAATGTCAAATCTCTTCGATTAATTAACTCGATCCAGGGATAGTAAGGACCAAGTCAGGTCTCGCGAAGGATCGTCCACCCTTCGAGTCAACGGATCGTTGCGTCGGATCCCGAGGATGACGCGTCCGCGAGCGACAACAATTCGCGGAGAAGCTGCGCCAATCGGTGGGGCGCCGGCCGAGAGTTCGCACAGGCCTGACGGAGGTCGGCAAAGAAACACACAGCGGTGAACCGTGCACACGTGCACGCTGACAACGCACGAGATCTGACGATAACGTGAGAAAAGATGATTTACGGGCCAGGGACACGCCACGTCGTTTGCTCGTCGTTTGCGCGAATGAGTGAACCGAGAGTGAACAACCCGGCTGAAGGAAGGAGAACGAAGGGAACATGCCGAGCGAGACCCCGAAAAAGAAACTGCTCGAGTAAGAAACGAGTGGGAAAAAAAAGGGAAAAGAAAAGGGAGCCGCAGGAGGAAGAGAGAAAAACCGTATGTGGGCCAGAGCGAAATTACCCTCGGACCCTCTTAACGAACGATAGACAAACATTCGGCCAGCCTTGACCGGCGCAGCCAGTTTAACAACGATCGAGCTTTTCGAGTGACTGATGACTCTCCTCGACTCGATCATCGCCCACTGACGCTCTCCGTCGCGAGCCGCGATGATGTTTTATTCAACGTTGGTTGGTCAAGGTCGCGTATGCAGAAAGAGAGAGACAGAGAGGAGAAATTAGGTTCCCTCGTGAATTAGACAGGTGAGCCGGAGTGAAACGAACTTTTGGCCGAAATTGACTTGTCACTTGCGACCGAATGATCGAATTTGAGCAGGTAACGAAAGAAAGAAGGATTCTGTCGCGAGGAACAGAAATATTTAATTAGTGATTAGACTGCTGTTTTCAGTCTCTAGAGTGTAACAAACTTTTGCCGCAAGCTCGATTTTTTGAACCGTGGAATTCGCGCAAATAAAAATTGCATAGAATGTAAAATAGTAATGTACAAGTATATAATAATTATACAGTATATAGTAATAGATACTGCATAAAATATAAAAATTTCCACCGGGGAGATTAGAAGAGAATCTTCTATTTTAAAACTTTAAGACTCGCATCGGCACGTTCGTCGTGCATTTACAATTTTAGAGACAACAAAATTACTAATGTATTAACACTGGAGAGAATTTCAAACAAATGTAACGAATACATTTCTCGAAACCTTCGATCGACGGACAAACGTCCATAAATGTTCGTAAATGTCGTAATTTAACCACGCGATCAGATATTTTGGACGTGTCCATTAAATATGCTCGATCTGAAAAACAGGAAATTTAAAGCGAGGAGTTCAAAGACCCGTTCGATTCGCGACGGACCTTCGAGTGTAAATCGAAAGTAAAAATAGCCCGAAGACGGGGAAAAGAGTCTCGACTCTATTTGAACGTACTTTCGAACGCGGATCGGGCATCAATCGGTCGCGTTTTTACGCTTTGCAAAGTGGCAAAAAAGGGTGGACAGCTCGATATACCGAAGGGGTTAATTGCAGCGAGGCGATGGCCGACACGCGACAAACGTAAACCAGCGTGACGGCCCGATAATATCGAGATCTCGAATGTGAAGACCGGTTGCGCGTTCGTTCGATCCTCCGAGATTAATGAACGCGCGCCTCGAGCATCGCGGGCTCGTTAAGACGCATTAACCTTTCCCTTCGCTCTTTCCTTTTTTCTTTTCTCTCGCGCCACTTTGTCCTAATGGAGCATTGATCACCGTTGGTCGAAAGAAAAACCGATCTCGCGGTGATTCGCCGCAAAAGGAAAAAAGAAGAAGAAGAAAGGCGTAACAGGGAAACATTCGCGCGAGTCTCTTAGCGCGACAAATGCGCCTCGATCGATTCGACGTGGGTTGTCAATCGATTCGAAGTGGTTTCGATGCCTCTCCCGAGCCATGGGAGCCGTGCTCGATGGCTTACCACCTTTCGGGAAAAATCTCACGTGTCTTTGGATACTTTTTCTCGTCTCAACTAGCAAACATCGCCGTTTTGATACACTCTAATATTTGTCTTCATTATCTTTACATATTTACATTCTTTGTACAATAAATTCTTCAATAAAATCGTACACGACACGTGCGATATGATATCGTGTTTCATTTCGTTGGCCGCTATCGTTTTTTCTTTTTTTCCTTTTTTAAACAAAAAGTTCATCTGCGATATCAAAGAACGATAAGTGTACTAGAAAGCAGCATTAACGTTATTAATTTGAAGTTAATAATTTTCTCGATACATGAATGGACTAACATTTTTTCTCTCTTTTCTTTTTTTTTTTCTTTTTGATGTTATTTCCGCAACCGCAAGAAAGAACTCGCCGTTGGTTTTAGAAATTGAAAAACTGTTTCGAGAATATCCTTACGGAAAACTAAGCTGCAAGATCCGCAATCACCAAATGAAATTCTTTTCCAAATATTTCCAATAGTAGTACCGCCAGCTTGTAATTCTCTCTGACGAATCTCTGAGGAATTTAATAATTGTTTTTCGACGCAAAATTTTGTAAAAAAAAAAAAAAAAAGGAAAAGAGAGAAGAAAAGAAAAGAAGCAGCTGTAAACCACCATCCAGATCATTTGCAATCTCCGAAAAGAATTTTCCCCGAAACATTTCCAATAACGGATCGGCCTGTAATAAGACGTCGTCAATAATTCTCATTGACGAAGACGCAATAAACCGATGATTCAATCGATTATCGACCTTTCCGGTCCGGACTATCGCGGAGCGCGATTCGTCTTCGATACATTCCGGCACGGCGATTGCTCGCGAAAGTCGCACGAAGTCGAGCGATCTGCCCACAAAGAGTCTATTAATCCGGCTTGTCTGAAATCGACGGAAAACTCGATAGTTCAGAAACGGGACACGTGCGCCAACGATAATCCCTTCACGAGGATTGTACAATATCTTATCGCTATTATCGAGGAACTCTGAAAGGAGAATAAGTTTATCTGGCCGCTGTGCACGAACCGGGAAATTTTATAATGCATGGAACATCGAGTCGCGTACGTACGTTCGCGCACGACTTTCGTTCTCCCGCCAATCCCATCGATTCGATCCTCGGAAGCTGTCCCACGGGTGGTCACTTTTTTTCTATCGTTCGACGATAATTAATATTTAGATTTTCACGAGGGAACCGATTGTTAAAATTTTCTATCGCACTTTTATCGTTGCAAGTTCTTTAAATATATTTTTAATCGTAACAATACGCTCGTGCGACGTTTACGCAATTTTATTTAATTGTAATTGCAAGGATCGTTCATTGATAATTTTAGTAACTTCAAACTGCTGCTTCGACGATCGTCAATGATATTGAAGTTTTTAATCGACGTCGAAGTGAAACGAATTTGGAGACAAGAAGAAAAATCGATCGACCACGCGATTTAAATTTTAAAAACTTTTCACGCTCAATTTCGAGTTGATCTTTGGATCATATTAGAGATCTTTGTTTTTGCAAAAAAGAGGTGCGTCACAGTGAACTTTCCACCCGCGACAACATTTAAGGGTCGAAGTCACAATCGCTCCAACCTCGTCGCTCTGACGGATCAAACCTCAACCGAGCGCGCTTTTTGTCTTTCGTCTTGTGCCGTCTTGTACGCGATTGAGAAAAAACGAAGCAAAAGAAGGAAAAAAGAAAAACACGATCGAGCGAGATAGATCTATCATCGTGTCAGCTTCTAAAAGGAAAACACGCTCGAGGTAGATCGCGCGCACTCCGTTCCCTTCGTAATTCAATCTGATCAGAAACAA
Organism: Melipona beecheii; assembly: GCA_032399605.1. Taxonomy (NCBI): domain Eukaryota; kingdom Metazoa; phylum Arthropoda; class Insecta; order Hymenoptera; family Apidae; genus Melipona; species Melipona beecheii. Next base: position 181,990 of record JAUCMO010000106.1, read on the forward strand.
GGTTGTGCAAACGGAAAGCAATTAATCATCGGCATAGTTTTCCCGTCGGTTAATACCTAGTCATCTGTCTAATCGGCTCTATCTGCTAATGAACCTTCCCTAACCTTTGCGCCAACTCTTTGTCTCCGCGAGAATACGCGAGGCGATTCCTCCTCGATCGTCTCGATCGTCGATCGTCGCATCACATTTTGCCCTTTAATCCTTCCGCTGTTCGTTTGAACGACCGCGCAACCGAACAAAGATTTCATGCACAATTATTCGCGTTAATTGTTCGAACGACTTGAAAAATCGATAGAAACGATTCAAGCGACACGCGCTATTTCTAATTATCTGATCTTCTCGTCTAATGCTCCAAAGGTACATGCTATTTTCTCTCCTCTTTTTTCCTCAACTCAATTTAGTTGTTTAATATATTCAGCACTTGTGACATTAGTATATTACACGTAGTCAGTATGTTTTGATATTCGTTTCGTTGATAATTATAGACGCCGAAGAAATTCGATAAATTGATAACTTTTGCACGATGAAAAGCCAAGAAAGCCTGAGAGAATACGTTTTCTCCGATGCTAACGATATGCAAAAAAAAAAAAAAGGAAAAAAAAGAATTTCTTTTTATCCATTATCTGTTACAATTATCTATCACGAGTTATCGCTCGTTCGAAGCGTGAAAAAGTACGAGACGACGTGCGTTTCGCACGAGCAAACGACAAAAGTCGAAAGACCGGCGACGCGGTTGTATCTAACGACGCTACAAAGAAAACTGGAGTAAAAATAAAAGAAAAAAATGGAGTGAACAGACACTCACCTCTGTACGCTGCTGTAACCTCTTGTTCAGCTCGTAGAGCCTGTAGTCCGGCTGGCCAAAGTACGGAGTATGCCTCCTGGGGACAGGCAACGATCTGTCAGATCAGACCGATCGGTCATGTTAGGTGTGCTGTGTACAGTGTGTTTTCTGGTGTGGGTCGCGTGTCGCATGCACGTAGACCGAGGGGGGAGGGACACGAGAGAGAGAGAGAGAGAGAGTTCAGCATGCATCGTCGGACTTTCGTAAGCCGCCCGGAGCGGCCCGATGAAACACGGCGCGGCGGAACACAGATCGGGCCGTGGCACAGATCCGCGCGGCACCACGAAACTTACGACTTTCACCGAGGGAAACAACGTATCGCGACCTCACACCCCGCACCTCCCCTTTATCCCCTCGAGCAAAAGAATTCCCCTCGAAACCGATTTCCAATAGTCCCGCCGCTCGCGCTCGACCGAGTCCGAGTTCCCGATCTGATTGAAATTACGGTCAACGCTCGGTGCGGTTAAGCTTCGTCGACGGAAATTTGCAGCAGAGACGCGTGTCTTCGTCCTTTTTAATCGAAGAACGATTTTCATCGCTTGCGTCGGAACTTCATCGACGAATACGCTTCCGAGGTGGCGTGAGAAGCATCTGTTCTGATCTAACAACTAACTAAGCGCACAGTTTATTTTCCTTTTATCGTTTCCAAGTCATTTCGATTGGTCTAGTTATCGACAGATGATACAGACAGTGTAGAATATTTTCAACTTCGACAAGCTCGATCCGGATCGTCAATGTCGGAAGAACATCGCCAGTATCAGTGGGCTTAATATTAATTCGCGTATACATTTCAGTGACATTCGCGCTAACGCAAATCGACAAAACGGTCCGCACTCTTTCGAACGACAACGGGGAGAAAAAGCTCGGAACAACAGCGTAACCCGAGATCGCGCTGTCGCGGCCGAGCAAACGGCGTGAATCAAGTTTAACAAGCTCGTGCGTGCCTTTGCACGCGTGTCAAACACCTGTGTAGTCCGCGAAACTCCGACTACTGTGACTTTTGTAAAGAATCTCTCGTCGTTCGGATTTGCGAATCCGTTTCTCATTCGTAAATAACTACGTTGTTCCGAAATTGTTCCAGATTACTTCTTCCAAAATTATATTCGTCGATGAATAAAAATTTCATCCGTGCAATTTCCACGTCGAGATCGAGCAAACTGCGAAAAGCCAATTCCGAGGGAGGAGGGGGGAGGGGAGAAAACAGGCGGATTTTACGTCACGATGCTCGCGTAGAGAATGAACTCGCGGTTAGACGGTTGCCTCGTAGACGGATATACGTACGTGTGTGCTCATATCAGACGCAAAGTTCTAATTGAATATAAGAGTTGATTGTACAAAGGAAAGACCGTTGCACTGTAGCAGCGATAACAGCGTGTTTCGAGGGTCACGAATCGACCGGCACTGATATCGATCACCCTCGTGTCAGTGCGCGAACCAGCTCTCTCTCTCTCTCTCTCTCTCATGTGCGCGCGTCGCATCTTGTTACTCGCGATCGTCTAAACTTCGTCGAAACTTTACGACTGGCAAGTAGTATCTTTCCGAAGGTTGCTGCTCTACGCGTCGCCGATCGCGATTCAATGTAGCCGTGTTTACAAACGAAATTTTTTTTCTTTCTTTTTTTTTACTCCATTGAATCGTTACGAACCACAGAATCACTCTGTACATTCGAACGTTTGTCAACTTTATTTTACGCGTACATATATATATACGTTATATTATATATATATATAAGGGAAAACACAATTGTGCGAAACAATCAGAGCAACTTTCGCGACACTACAATTGGACGGATATTTGAAATAAATGTTATCGAACGTAGAAACGTATACGGAAAGCTATGCGCAAGCGTAGACGTGCACGTCTGTATAGTCATAATTGGACTTTTTATCCAATTCGTACTGTGTGCACACAGTAATGATTTCCCATTGAATATAAAATACTACGCACCACCCGTTTTCAGATCGATTTTAAACTTTAGCAACACAACCACACATTTCACTTGCACCTTGTGCAACACGTACGACGCGTGGATAACGTCGAAGCCTCGATAGCTTCAGTGAAAGAAGAACTGAAGAAAGTGGTCGAAGCGTTTATGCTCCCAAGTCGCCGGGCATGATCAAAGAGCACCGAACATTCCAAATCGAAAACTTTAGACTTCTTATTAGAAGAATAATCTACAACATTTAGGATAAATTTCTAAATTTAGAATATTTGCGACTGATTACATTTATGATGAAGGTAATGATTCGCCTACCTGCTGATTATTTTAAAAAGTTTACGCACTAGCAACATGATTCACGATACACGGTCGATTGGCCTGTTTTGTTTGGCGTATCCAAAAGCGGTTGACAGTCGGATCATCGCACAACATTCAAATTATCACCTGGATCGAGACGATCGAGCAAGGCCCGTACTTCGAACTGATTGGCGGTAATTCAAACAAAACAAGCCCGCCGTCAGAAAAGCGGGGAAAAGACAGATGGATAGCGAGACAGTACAGATGGACGAAAGTCGCGCAGAGAAGTCGTACAGATTCGCTTTCGAAAATGTTACAAATTAGAATCGATCGTCAACCACGGCCAAAACGTTCAATTTCAAGTGTACCATTGACGCGACTCAACAGATAAGAATCGTCCATGCTGAACGTTCAAATATTAGGAATATACACACTCGTAAACTAGTGTCGTTTTCTTCGAATTTAATAAACATTTCCATCTAGTGACAGCTTGCTACAACATGACTCGTATTATATTACAGATCGAAACTGTATTAATAAAACTGTCGTAATAAGATAAAATTTTGTACAGTATTAAAAAAAAAGACATCACTACTTTCGTGAACCGCTATATATATATATATGCTTGAGTTAAATTAAAATTACCACACAGACGTGTCATTTTCTTGATGAGAGACTCGTATATATCCAAAAGTGTTCGTATTCATATTTCTAAGCGGAAATCCTCACTCGGGCTTCCGTATAAAACGCGCAACAGCGCATCGGGGAGGCAGAAGCGCGAAACGACAGACTAATTCTTGGAAAATTGAATTCGCGTTGTAATGCCCGCCTCGTAATACGGACAATTGATTGGTGGCATCAAAATATTAGCGTCCGACTGACTGGCGGCGAGCTTTCGCTGACAAGCGGGCCATCGTTCTCCGGAATTGTTATCGATTTTAATATCGGCGCCGCTCCATTAACGCCGTTCAACGCGTTCGATCGCTAAAGTTACACGTGTTAGCCGCAATACGCATCGGAGCGGATCGCGGCCAAATAATCCGGTCACCCGATTTCACCTCCGCGACTTCAACTTCCTCGAGAGCCTCTCGTCGCCGGCGTGAACACCTTCGTTTTTTCCTTCGCGAGCGGGCAACGATCCACGTGGTGCTTTTGCCTCGAATTTTCGACGAGTTCAAGTTTAATTTCTCTTCTTTCTTTCTTTTTTTTTTTTATTATTATTATTTGAAAGAAAGAGTTGAACGTTATGGAACAAAGTGTTACATGTTACAGAAGGTTTCCTCGTGTTGAATTTACATTGCGGAAGAAATTCTACGTTATAAAGAAAGGGTTCTATATATCAGGCACAAGATTCTACATTGCAGAATGAATTACGTAGACGTAAATATATATATTTTCAAAATCTGTATTCCGTAAGATTCACAACGGAATGGAAATGGAAAGAAGAATATCGAATGCTTCTAAAAACTGCAATCTCAGATGCTACGTTACGAAAGAAGGAAAAAACTGCACGACTTGTGAAGCAACTGTTCCGACTAGGAAACGAAGACGACTTTTTTTTACCATAAAATTTTATCGATATGCGAAACAAATTACAGGCGCGATCGCTCAGTACCGGACAACGCCACTCCCACTCGAGGTCTACCCCACGCCCCCTCGCGAATCACGTGACCCGAATCAACCAATCGCTAATTTTCGTTGCATCAGCGTTGCACCCGAAGATTTTCTGGATTAGTTAGAATCACTTTCAGTGATAAAAAAGAGGACCAGGAATGCAAAGTTTCTCGCGAAAGGAACATTACACGCTCGCCGCTGTGCAAAGAATGATTTACAAGAAGACCGCGGATCGTTTGAATCAACTTACGCCGCGTTAAAGAGACAAACAGATCTCGGTGATAGTGATTCTATCTCCTTTTTGGAGAAATGGATCGGCAGGAGGAGTAGCGATAAACCAGCGATAAACGTCCGAAATCGGGCGAGACTCAGAGAGAGAGAGAGAGAGAGAGAGAGAAGATACACGATACACGATGACGCTGAATGCCGCGTGCGAAGATCGATCGTGCTAGAAAGAACTTGGCCTTTCCAGTCTCTGGAGAATCGCCGCCGTGGGACTTGACGACACGTCACAACCCCTCGCACATTTCTACGCGTGTATATACGTGTGTGTGTGTGCGTGTGTGTACACACAGCAGGGTGAATTTACCAGAGAAGGGTCGAGGCTCAAGGGTTGCAAGGGTAACCTACTGTCGCGCATGGTTCACCAGGGACGCGCTCGACAAATTTCTCGTCCCACTCGAGTCTCTGATTCATCTGGATCGCGGACAATCGTGAAGATACACGTACGCACGTAGCGGCTGGCAAAGCATATTCGCACATTTACCATAGAAGACTTTTCACGCACACGTACGCGTGTTGTACGAAAGATATTTCACTGGCACCGCGACAAAGACACAAACGTCGCGATCGTGTTGGTCAAATTTAGTTTGCAAATGTACGTGTGTATGTGTTTATATTTGTTGCTGATATTTAAGAAAAGATTAACATAGTGCGAATATTATATATTGTTGATATAATGGATCTCTGTAGAGTTGTTATAAATTTTGTCAGTGCAATCGTAATACAAAACTGACAATCGTAGTCAAATGCTTCGTGTAGTAAAGACAACATATTTGTAGAAGAATTATCGTATTTATTCTCGTATTGATTAATCGTTTCGTGATGATAAATTCATTTCTTTTTCTTGAAACGTTAAATACTAATTATATAAATCGAGGACTAGATAAAAATAGGGTTGATCGATTTAGCTAGTGAAAGGTTCACGTATGGCTGTTCCTTTGAGATAACAAAAAGAGGAGATGCAAATAAGATTAAAGGTTAACACACGCTCATCTATAATTAATGAGATATTTTTAATGCGAGCGAGTGCGTATCGATCGTGCGTTAAAAAATGTCAGGTTGCGTGTTTATTTATAAATAGGCGAAAGGTTAATAATAAAATTAAAAGGCACACGGTCGGCGATAGGTCGAAGCTCAAACTCGGTGAACGTTAAGTCTTTATTTTTTTGTCGTGTATTTTTAAATTTTATTTATATATACCGCGTCACGAAATTTTCACAACTTCGGAGTTATATCACCGGTTCTATTAGTAAAGCTAGAATACTAAAGACAGTAATTTCGAAGATGTTAAAAGTGAAAAATTGTAACTGAAGCAGTAGAGTTCAAGGCTTATCTCTACAGTTCACAAATTTCTATCGAAGCAAAAAAAAAAGGATATGAAACATGGTAAGTCCAAGGTTCGAAACTTGTTATTTTCGATAAGAAGACTCTGTACATTTGACTGAAGCCGTCTAGTACAGATCAGAAATTTCTGTCAGAGTATTAAACAGTGGGAGGAAAACACCCGATCACTATTAAAATAAATCACGTTAAACTAAAGTATAACTATAAGCAACGAACACTTTCAGCAATAGGAAGATACTAAAAACTCATTAATAAAAGATGCGTACGTACAGATTGAAACTGAACTGTACGATCCACGAATCATCGATCACAAAGAATCTATAAATCATAATAGAAATCCACGAATCCAATCACTAGACTGCGGATTTTCACATTTTTTATAAAAATAATTTAAAAGTTAGAATCCAGGTAGAGGTCTTTTTAGGTCTGACGTACAAAACGTTGTAACGCGCGCTGTACCTTCGACATTTTACATATTTCCGCGTACCGCGTGCGTTTTGTGTACCTTCGAATGCAGAAAAACTCGCAGCCACGACTTATTGGCTGCTGATAGAGACACCACGTTTTAAGACCAAAAGGATACTGAGAATTAGCACGACAAAAAACTGCTCGACTTGTATCCCAGTACGATTCGTCTCGCTGAAAGGCCCAGAAGCAACTGTTCCAACTAGGAGATGAAGACGACCTTTAAAACGACGTCATAAAATTTTATTGATACGCAAACATTTGAATCGATAGAAAACAAATTAGAGGCGCGATCGCTCAGTACCAGACAACGCCACGCCCAGTCACGTGACCCAAATCAACCAATCGCTAATTTTCGTTGCATCAGCGTTGCACCTGGAGAGGCCCGATTTCCTGGGTTCAGTGACAAGATGCGCGGAAAGAAGAAACTCGGTGCCCAATTTCCTATCGGTAAAACAGATATCAGAGAGAAGAAAGCTTCAGCAGATATGAGAGTAATGGTTTCTTTCACTCGTTGAGAGAGAAAGAGAGAACTCGTTGACAGATTCAGCTGGCAGCACCAGGGGCATAAAACAGAATCGAAACGCGCTAATTTAGCCGACAACGTAATTTCACGTGAGGCACGTACGCGGCGGTGTAGCGGCGTGCAATAATCCGAAACCGGCTCGCGTGGAGCGCGCCGGCTCTCTCTCATTCAAGACGTGCCCGCCGCGATCGAACTAATTAATTCGTCGCACGGCACACCGGCGCGGCTCGCCTCCGTTCGCTCTCTCGCTGCCCGCAATTTTTTTTTTCCCCTCCTTTTCTCTCCGGCCAATGATCGTGACAGATCGTTCCCCCGATACGGGACCAATCCGTTCAATGAAAAACTTTTAGTCGCGCGCGCCGTCACAGTTTCCATCGTGAATCGGAGGAAAAGAGAGAGAAGCTATCTTTGATTCTCGAAGAGTTTCCTTTTGTACGAAGCGTAAAAGGTACAAAATGGATACACGGTTGCGACGCTACGAAGAATCTGTTGCTTTCGCGGATGAGAAGAAAGATCGGTTTCTCGATTACTTTTGACACCGATACTCGGCATTTTCGTGTTACGAACGCACGCAGTGCGAGCAATTACGCGAAATATTCAAAATACGACGTTGCTCGTAACTAGCACGTACAGTTCAAATTTATCAATTAACAATTTCCTACCCAGGTTATTCGATTGTTTCAATTGTATTCTTGATTTAATTACTTACACAGATATTAATTACACTTTAATTACAAAAATATGACTTTTCATAAAAAAATTCGCAGTCCGTCGATCGAAAATTGTAGAAAGTCCAAGTTGTTGAGTTTATATATTCAGTCGATGATGCGACAATGATACAATTTTGATATTCGACAGGCGATAAAATTTTTCGTTGATATATCAACGCTTCACGGGCTGTGTTTTTTTTTTCTTCTTTTTAGTTTGAACGCGTGTCGTGCGTCAATATTCGAGTAAAAATGGAATTTCAAGCATTTCGTATCAAAGATCAATTTGACAGACGCGTGTAGGCCTAACGTACAAACGTGACTGCGAGATTTCGAGCGATTGATAAGAAACAGATCAGAACACACGCGACAACGTCTGATACGTGACAAGTCATTTTTCTTCGTCAGAAGCGGAATACGTCAGATGAACGAATGTATTTAATTAGCCGGCTGAGAATACTCGTGCAAATTTTGGTTTAGATTCTCGGAATCCTTTGAAGAAATAGAAATAGAATCCGTGCAAAAGTCTGTCGCTATTATTGAAACGTCGGGGGAAATTCACGTGACATATAAATTATTCATTCCAATTTGTTGCAATACAAAATATATTCGTTCGCAGTTTGTTGCAACAAATGAAATGTATTACGAGATTTTCTCTATTTGTCGAAGTAGCTGCAAGTGATTTTTCATTTTTGGTCAGCACCAGGCTCGCGTTGGAACAGTTGATATTCTCCACTTCTGAAGAATCTGAATTTTTTTTCGAATGCTCTGAACATTTCCTTTCGAGGTATTCTCAATTTATTATTCACTCTAGCCATATTCTGTTTAAAACTTCCCCAATCACAAATATATCCTCCGTCTTCAATATTCAATACGTCTTGAATCCTCCCTATGTGTTCCATTCTACGCACCCTAGCAGCCATTAAATACATTAACATGTTTTGCTACTCCTAGTTGCAACAGAAACAAATTCGAAGCAAAGTAGAGCACGATCCTGAGAATCCTAAGAATTTTCAACTGACGTTAACTTCCACGACTACAGCTTCGCAGTTAGCAGACGAAATCACATCGTATTCCCCGTAATCCACCAACGTATTTAAAATCATTTCGTTCATTTCGAATCAATTGGAGCACCTCTCTCTCGTCGGACGAAACTTGACGGCACAGAATAGGAAAACGGGCGCGAACGAGAGCCCGGGCTAGGTATCCGCGACATCGTCGTCGCGGGATTTTGCGAGGGAGCTGCGGGCGGGGTGCGGTCGTTATCAGGTCGTGAGAGTTAATAGGTTTAGTTGGCGCGGTTAATGGGCGTCCCGGCACGCCGGCAGGAATCAGCTGACCGGCCAGCTGGCCGTGGAAACGACGCGGCGTGCAGGGAACCGCCGGTTGAGAGCCGTCGCCTGCCACCGGTCTCAGATTGGGTTAGCAAAGGGCGCAGTTCACGGAGCGGAGAGGGTAGCTCTCGCCGAGGGTGAGTCTGCCACGGAGGGAGGAAGAGGGTGTTATTAGGGGTTGCTCATGGGGTGGCACACAGCGATCAATGCTTGGGGAGTCATGCTAGACCCCCCTTTCGAACTCTATATATAGAAGAATAGCGCGCGCGCGCGCACACACACAAGCCTACACCAACGCGTATGCTACGACCATCGATGGACAACCGAATATTCGTGTCTCGCGAGTTTCCGAACGATTTACTCGCCCCCGACGACAGGTTACACCCGAACGTTCGAATATTATTCGAACGCGCGACCAGACAGAGACGTCCGTTTTTCGACAGAGACGATGCATTCTGAGGGGGATGATGATCTTTGGAGTACGTGGTTTTCGTGTTTGTTTGTCTTTCGATCGATTACGATTGACTTTTGGGTGTTTTGCCGATTGAACGAAAACGAAGGACGATCTCATTTCTCAACTTTTGGAAAGTAACAGGTTATGCGTTTTCGAGGCGACCAGTCGGGGACCTCTCGATCCCTCGAAACTCCCGCCACCGCTCGAAGGTTTTGGGTCGAACTCTCGGAGAGGATTTCAAGGGTTAAAAATAGGGGATTCTCCGTTGTAACACGTGTAACACTATTTAAAAAGAGTTTCAATCCTCGAAACTCCCCTTTCACCGGGCTATTTCGACTCGTGACATTTCTAAAATAGCGTTACAACATCTGCAACAGAAATAGATTCTGGAAATGGTCAATGGTTGTTACGTTTAATTTTTCCATTTTATCACTGGAAGTGATTTTAGCCCAGAAAATCCTCTTCAGGTGCAACGCTAATGCAACGAAAATTAGCGATTGGTTGATTTGGGTCACGCGACTCGCGAGGGGGCGTGGCGTTGTCTAGTACTGAGCGATCGCGCCTGTAATTTGTTTTCTATCGATTCAAATGATTGTGTAACAATAAAATTTTTACATTTCACAATTCCAACGTTCCCTAGTACTATCTTGAACTTCGAAATTTTTAAAACTGAGGATAAACTCTATTTTTCTAATTTCCTCTAAACTCTTATTGAACGATACAGTGATATAAAACATCCAATACATATAGTGAAACAACTAATACAAAATTACCTTCCAATTCAAAACTGCGAAAGTCGGCGACCATCTTCAAACTATACGGAACGCAACAGATTCTCTCGCAAACCGGTTGAATGTTTCTAATCGCTGCACGTTCGACGAAACCGCGACGTTGGAAAAGTTATTCCAACCTGCCACGGTTCATTTACGTTCTTCGTATGGAATTGGAGCGGAGAAGAGCGCAAGGTTCGTCTTATCAGCGGTATACGTTGTTACGTAACGTCTAAGCCTGATAAGGACGTAGATACAGGTATTTATCGATCGGCAGACGCGAGCCGGAGTAATCGTACCGATAATTGAAACTACAATTTCATTAAACGGGCTGAACAAAAGGAAAGGTGTGGCGCGGTACCTTCGACGGTAATTGACTTTCTCGATCCTCTCCTCTCTCTCTCTCTCTCTCTCTCTCTCTCTTTCTCTCCGGCCAGATATTTATCTCTTATTTTCGATCGTTTTCGATCGAATGGTCGAAAGTTTCTCAACCGCGGGAAAATACAAACGCCGGATTCTCGTCGATAATTCCATTGATAGTGCGTCTTGAAATATATTCGAACGGCCTTGGAAATTCAGGTATCGGTAGGCGAGGACAGATAACCCAGCAAACGACGGAACAAATTACACAGATAAAATTTTAAACGTGTGTCTCAGTCGATAACCCGAAGATTGCTCGGCTGACCAACGCGAAGCCAGGTTTCTACGGTAGGAAACAAACATCCTCTTTCTAATTTTAATAAAAAAAATAATTCGCGCGGGAAATAACTCTGTTATGTGTTTTACAATTAGTCGACGAGAAAAATTTCATTGCCCGTAAGTACGCAAGTTCTCGTTCTCGTTCCCGTCCGACTGAAAACACCCGGGAATCTGTACGAACGATCGAATTTCTCACCTTCCCTGAAAAATTTATCGGCGTTGCGTCACACTCTGGTAGTATCTAACGGCAACATTTTTACGAGCCACTATATCTCGACGAGTAAATAAAGAACATGGGCATTCGAGCGAGGCAAATTTTACGCGGCGTACGCGTTGACGATTTTCTGCAGGTAAGTTGAGGTTCGTTTTAGATAAATTGCCGTTCAATTTGCGATAGTTGCGCGCGAGCACGCGACGTTTTACGCGTTCGAACCGCGCTTTTTTTCCCCCTCCCCAGCTGTGCGTGCGGCCTTCGCCAATAAAAGCTACGAGCCAATAAATCCTGAGGTAACGATCCTTCTTCCGTTTTTATAGAGACGTTCGTTGCTCTCTTTTCGTCTCTGTCTCAAACGTCCGCTCGTTCAAGGCTCGAAAGAAAAGCTCGCAAAAGTCGGAATTTTAACGGCCTTGGTCTCAGCCACGATGATTCTCGCTGTTGCAAGTATGTAAATTTATACATTTTCGACCCATAAATGTGATTTTCTTCCGATTGTGACGCAATATTGTGGGATCGACTCGAGAAGGACTCGAAACTTTTCTCCAGTGCCCAACAATCGTCGCCTGCGCGACATCTGTTTCAACGTAGCGAGAGTTTGGCCTGGGACCTGGCACTGTTTATTCTAGCTTTCCAGGTTTCCTAGCACTTAAAATACTTTAGGGTATGGCTGCGTTTGTGTGCGAACGACGAACGTTTCGTGTGGATGAGCAAGAGAAAAATCAGACAGAGAGTAGCGAGCCGCGAGGGCGAAAGGATACAAAAAGTTGCGAGTGGCGAGCCTCGAGTGAGTGAAGAGTTCAACGTGTTTAGTACAAAGCATTTTAATTCTTACTGTCAATTTAATAACAAACAGCGTCACTTATCTTAAACAAAAATTCCTAAAATTTCCTACGAACTGGGATCTCGTCCGGGATTCCTACAAAATTGGGGGGCTCAGCCGAGATTCATACGCACCAGTATTGATGTGAAATTTCAAAAGTCGCTCGAAACGTTCAAATGTTTGACAAAACAAAAATTTGCTTCCAGATTTGCAGAAGAAACCCAGGATTTCGTGTCGGAACGAAAAAAGAAGTTCCAGAGTAAATATATATAAATAAAAACTAACATGTTCTTCACTATGTTACAAACTTTTTCCCAAGAAGAAATTTTCATTTATCAAGCCTCGTGCTTCAATCGCCGACAATTTTGGCGTTTTCGACATCCTGAATTTACAGAATTGATCAGCTACTGACCAAAAGTTGACGATTAAAGCGTAAGAGAAATCAGCCTGATGACAATCGTTGGAACAATTTGCGGGAACGGTGTCAAAGTCAGGTGAAACGCTCGTATCCCCCGATGTAAATCTCCGTTTAAAAACGATCGTGATCGATACTCTTTGTGAGCAGACGAACGCTACAGATACCGAGACTCGGACGGATATATCTCGGCGACGAGGACCGATGGAGCGACACGAAAAATCTTAATCTAGGCCGGCAAGTTTCCACGTGCTCGCCGCTTTTCGTTCGTCCCCCTACCCCTTTAGTCACGCTTCCCATAAGAGAGCTGATCCCCTGGGTGCACGCATTCACACCGCTCCGCCTTCAGCGATTTCAAACGCGCTTCAGACAGCTTTCATCTCTCTCTTTCTCGCGCGACGTAGTATTTCTTAAATCCTCTGAAATCAAGCGATTCTACGCTCGAGGAGTACTAATTGAAATTGAACATTCGATCGTTCGGGTAAAGCATCGAGACTTGTCTGAAAAATACCGGAAAATTTGAAGATATCTAAGGGAAACTTAAGAGGATTTTAAAAAATTTCCAACGAGAGAGAGTTTCTTGGTGAGTTGGAAAAATATCTGGTGGAAATTAATCGAAGTATTCAATCAGTGAGAAATATTTGAACAGTGGGAAACTCAAAAATACGGAAAGCCATAACGCGAGGACAACTGTCCAGAATTGAGAAAGGTCCAGAAGCAACTGTTCTGATTGGAAAATGAAGACGACTTTATTGCCATAAAATTTTATCGATACGAAACAAATTACAGGCGCGATCGCTCGGTAGATCTACCAAACAACGCCACTCCTACTCTATCCCACGCCCTCTCGCGAATCACGTGACCCAAATCAACCAATCGCTAATTTTCGTTGCATTAGCGTTGCGTTTCCTGGCTAAAATCGCTTTCAGTGATAATTCTAACTCGCTTTAACTCCAACTTCTATTTTCTTACGTTGATCAAAATGTGAGATCGCGCGAGGATTCTACAATAAAATTCGCAAACTAGCAGCTGACTAATTATTAAGCGAAACAGATATCCGTCAGAATAAAGTAACAGTGGAATCACTCGTAGTTTCATCGACGATTTATCGTTGTCAACGTCCTCGACACTCTATCACCACGATATCATTCTCTTCCTAGTCGACGCTTGCAGTTTGCGTCGAATCCTTCCCGTGTATTTCCTCGATAGGCTAGTTAAACGTATTTGAGACCAAAAGTGATCTAGCTTAAAACAATCAATTCCTTTTTCTTACATTTTCTCAAAGTATATGCTTTCGAAAATGTCTATGTAAAAGGATTTGTTTGAACTCGCAAAATTCGCAAAGTTATAGATGTTTAAAGGAAACGGTGTACTGCTCGCAACGGGTAACAAAACCTTCACATGTGTTTTTCTCAAATCCATATTTCTTAAACAGATTGAAGTTTTAGTTGACATGAAATTTGGATTTCAAAATCTGATATTTTTTTTTTTTTCTATTTTTGTTTATTACCCAAAAGAGCAAAAGCACAAGAGAAAAATCGATATTCAAACTTCTTTATTTTTGATTCATTTCGATATCCGTGATTCATACTAATTAAGACGCATTTTGGTTATTTAGTTTCAAATAACCGAAAATGGACCGGAATCGCGTCAGCCATTCGAAACATGCTTTACCTAAGGCTATATAATTTCCACAACTTTCATTAATTTCGTTAAAAAAAAAATTGTAAATACTCTTCAAGTATGAATGAATCTGTATCGTGGTTTCCTTAGAAAAAAATCCTCAAAAAGTCGGATTACCGGAATACCTCCTTAAGTAGGAAGGTGTTCTGCGAATTGGCGAATGGAAGGAATGAGTGTCAGTTACAGTTACACCGATATATATATATATATCGCTTGTTTCGTGCCGTTCGTGTGTCACGTTTCACGCTACGGGCCCACGGTAAATTAGAGTGGGGGAATAGTCCCAATTTCAGCAAGTGGCGGGGATAGCGACGAACGCTCAAGTGGGGGCTACTGTATCTCAAACGCGCGAGCATCGGTCCCGGTAGCCTTGATCGAGGTGTACTCTGGTCTGGTTGGAAGTTCGCGTCGCCACCGCGTCGGTTGGAAGTTCAACCGTGGGAAACAGAAAGCAGCGATCCAGCTTGTTAAAGCGAATATCGGGAGAAAACCGGGATCGACGTTGGCCGATGTGTGCCAGCCATAAAAGAGCAATAATCAGCGTGCCACGCCGGCTCGCGTCGAACTCGGCCAGTGGCCATTGCCGGAGAGAAGTGAACGGTGCAACGCTCGTCTCGCTCTGACGAAACACCGAACAGCCGGTGACACGTCTCTGGTTCTTCGATTATCTTCTTGCTGTCTTATTCGTCTCCGTGGACGGCGCAGAACGCACGGTTCTTCGCATCAGAGTAAATCGGTAGCAGCTTGCAAAATAATGTACAAACAATGATTTTATTTTATTTTATCGAAACTGTGTTTAGTTATTTGTAGCGTAATCGTTGTAGTTGTAGCAACATATTCAGCGATTATAATGTAATCACGTTGTAATTAAATACTATTTCATCCATTGACTCAATTTCATTTTGTCGTTACGAAGTGTACGAGTTTCCATTTATGAAAAATGCACGCAATACGAAAACTGCACGACTTGTACCCCAGTACATTCGCCATAAAATTTTATCGATATGCAAACATTTGAATCGATAGAAAACAAATTACAGGCGCGATCGCTCAATAGCAGACAACGCCACTCCTACTCGAGGTGTCTACCCCACGCCCCTTTGCGAATCACGTGACCCAAATCAACCAATCGCTAATTTTCGTTGCATTAGCGTTGCACTTGAAGTCTGCCCCGCTAAAATCACTTTCAGTGATAATAACGCGTACGCAATACGCATAACATTCTTCGTGATATGATACTATTTTTAATTATCTTTCACGTGTCTGTCTATTTGTATATGCTTCGCTTCAATTCGTGGCTCGAATTATGGCTTTGAATGGCATTTTCACGTTCTTAAAATTCCACGAGCGGGTAAAAATCGGCGATCTACCGATCAGCAGCGACCTCGTAACTTGAATACCCACACCTGTCACAACTGCAGCTCCAACACTCTTCCAATTCGAAGAAGAATCCGCGAGAAAGTTCCAGAGAATCTGACGCCGGTCGTTTCAAAAATCGGACAAGGTCGTAATCCAAGGGAAGTTCTCTGGTTGGGAAAATGAAGAGAGTCGGAGGAATTCAGAACAGCCAGATCGATTTATTTATTCGCTAAACTCGCGCCGTCCATTTTCGCGCATTCGCGACCAGCGCGTGGCGTTTCGCCGTTCTCTATGACGAAATCGGCATAGGCCAGCCCAGCCGAGCCGAGCCGAGCCGAGCCGAACCGAGGCGAGGCTCGCGTCGAGGGAACAGAGAAAGAAAAGATTCTCATTTCGCCATCGAACGTACGTACGTTCGTTCGTTTGGGCCTCGTTTTGTATTAGGAAGGCCCGAGCGAGCGAGAGCTGATTGCTTTCACCCAGCTGATACGTATGCACGTACATCGTTAGAAATCGACGAACGAAACAGACCAGCGAGAATAAAGGGCGCTTGTTCGTTCGACGCTTTCTTTCGCCGTGGCGATTTGTTAGTCGACGTTTCGTCACTGTGGCGCAAGGACGACGTTCTGCGAGACGAATCGCTGGCTATTTATCATTCGTCGTGTTCCCGACAGTCGCTCTGAGCGAGTAGCGATCTTACAACAATTGTATCGCATTCCTAAAAATGAAGCAGAATCGTGAACGAAGTTGTAATCGAAGTTCGTTGAATTTGGCAATTTATATACAATTAACAATTTCATTGAGGGACCTGTGCAATTCAAAATTCACAAAATTTAGGAAATGCTCAAAGAGTTTTGAAGTTTCGAACGCGATGTTCGATACTCCAAAGCTGTTAAAAATCTTAGGTTTCGAAGATTCTGAAGTATCTGATATTCTACAAACATTTTCAATATTATCCCAAACACGGCGTATGATCGTGATCATCGTGCAATAAATTGAATCCAATTTTATCACTGAAAGTGATTTTAGCGGGGGTAACCCAGCAACGCTAATGCAACGGAAATTAGCGATTGGTTGATTTGAATCACGTGATTCGCGAGGGGGCGTGGGGTAGACCTCGAGTAGGAGTGGCGTTGTCTAGTACTGTAATTTGTTTTCTATCGATTCAAATGTTTGCGTATCAATAACATTTTATGGCGAAAAAGTCGTCTTCATTTCCTAACGAGAAACGAAGCTTCTGAAGCCTTTCAGCGAGATAGTGCTAAAGTTATCGAAACAAATGGCAATCTACGCGAGGAAAAAGTTCCTGATTGATAATTCCAATTAATGCCAAAGATTCCACCTGCTCCGTTTGAATCCAATTCAAATTACAAGCCGCGAAGAAGACGCAAAAGACACGAGAAATTTATTCAACAGCGAAGTATTGGCCGGTTTGACTGATTCGTTTCGGCTGATCTCTGATCCTAATGATCACGGGTATCGATTAACGGTACGTGCCTCCTGGTAATGAGAGTCCAAAAGCCGTACCGCAAAATTGATAATTGACACCGGACGAGATGCAAAGGTGTTTGAAATGAAAAGACGAGCCGAACAGAAGAAGAGGGAGGAAAAATATCGAGACGGACGAGACGCACCGTCGGATTTCTCTCCTCCTCTGTGGAAATCCGATTTCGCGGGCTGCGATCTCGCCCGGAGAGAGACGATCGACCGACCATAGGAGAGCATGTACATTACAAAACGATGACACATCTGTTCCGGCCAAATTGCCGTGGGATTACCGAGCTTGAAGATGTTACACGAATCCGAGGGAACCGGTTCCTGGCGCGTACTCGACGCGACGACCAAGAAAAAAGAAGAGAGAAAAAGAGAGAGAGAGAGAGAGAGGAAAGAAAGAAAACTCGTGGATCCAGCGTCGATCATTTACCCTCTCTCGTGACATCTACTACTCGCCGTTTCTTGATTCTCTAACGTTTCCTCCGACATCATCGAGAAGCCTCGAGCCGAGGCAAAACCAGAGATCACTCACCGCGCATACTTTCCTCTTTTGTTTACGAATATATTTTTTTCCATTATTATATATATTATGTTATATTTTTATTATATAGACTTCCCTCTTTCTTTCGGGTGAAACTTTTCAGACAAAATAGACCAGAGATTACGAGTGTGAAGAGGAGGGTCGATCAACCGAGCGGAATCGATCGCAGGATCGCACACCCGTCAAATTTGAAATATTTGAAACGAAGGAAGAAGAGTTTTACGAACCCTAATTAACTACCGTTCTAAAACGTTTGGAAACGTTTCTTACATCTCGTTCGAAAAATGTACAAGTAAATGTTTTTATGTGTACGTCTATGGCAATTGTGTCTGCACGCTACGTTGAAAATTCTCGTGTCTCTCCCAGTACTTGGAATTCACAGGTACGTTTGAAACTCTGAAAAATGAAGAAAGAGCCATAAATCTGTCAAAGTTAACAATGACCCGTCTCAAAAGCAACAAACCCGAAACAAAACGAAATTTCCTGCCGAAAAATGCCCAACTTTCTCTCGGCCAAATGCTCGACCGAACGACCTTGCACCGTCACTCGGAACGAAAGAAATTGGTAAAGTTCGACGTTCGCCAGGTTTTCCAAGCTAAACAGCTATCTGTTGAGCGAAGAGGGATGAGTTATCTCGTCACTCGTAAGATCTTTTGTAACTGGAATGACGCCAAACTTTAATAGTTACACTCGTTCGAACAGCGTTACACGGGACACGTGGCTGTCGTTTGTTTTTACCACCCCGGGCGAAAGACTCGGTTTTCGCTCGTCGTTATCCATCTCCGGCTCCCACGCACGCTCGCCAACTTTTCGACGAGGGAAATTTTCACCACCGCCTTCGAATTCTCGATCGGGAAGAAGGAGCAACTGCCGATTCGTCGAAAGCTGCCAGTTACGAATTTACAGCGACTCGGTGATTCGGTACAGATCGAAGATCGATCGAGGAAAAAAGGAACGCAGGCAATAATTGTAGAAGGATTCGCTCCGCCACCAATTGGACGAGAAGATGTCTCTGCGACGTTACAGCGGGGCTGGGACTATTTACACGGAAATGACGGCACGATAAATCCGTAACCGTCACGGTCCATCGTTGCCCACGGAACTGGAACGCTTATATCGGTTTACGAACCGCGTCTGAAAGCTGCAACTCCCATACCTCCTGCGATCAGGTTTATCCGACGTCTCTCGGCGATTTAGGGAGACCCAATTCGATCGACCCAATTCGCGCAAATTGTCCTTGCTCCTGTTCGCACCGATTTCTGTCTCTCTCCCAGAGAAAACGCGACGATCGACAAGGAATCGACCGCCGAGGCTCGAACAGGATCTTGCAGTCGATAGAGTTTCGTTGCGACTGTCTTTGATTCTTATTTTTCTCGTTATCCCATGTGTTTTTATTTCGTTATTGATCATCGGTAATCGACTAGCTCGTGGATCCATTGACGAAAGAAAGGTAAAATTTTTACGTTCGAAATCTCGTTGAAATTATTCCCGACGTATTCGTTGAAAAATGCAAATGTTGTCGAATAATATCACGCCCAAGAATATCACGTCGTCTAAACTGCTCTCCACACACCGTCTAAGCGAAGGAGACGCGTCAACGAGGAAACTTAACCGTGAAATCCGTGACTTTTCCACGGATTAAAATCTAAGACGCGATGCAAAAACGTAGCTAGACCGAGACGTGAAGCGCGTTGTTCATAAGCCGCGTGGGAGGTCGCTAATTTATTGCGCATTAACGTCACTTGTATCTGGCCACGCACAAGACGGTCCGTAGCGATTCCAGCTCATATCGTTGCGTCGTTCAACTTTCCATCTCGCCGCGAGACGATGCCTAATTCGAACTCGACGAGTAAACCGACGAGACAACGTTTTGACGAAGTCACGACGTTTTCAAACAGCCTGAAAAAGATCGCGCAAAGATCGCGCCCAATTGAAATATCTGTAATAATGCGTGAAAGCACTCTCAATTTTTTAATGACTCGAGTCGGGGAAACTTCCGTTCTAGAAGAATTAATATCTGTATGAATCAATCATCGTGACTGGACGAGAGGAATCCAAACGTCTACGAATAGAAATCTCTCCTCAAAACTCTAGAACCGAAAGGAGCAGATTAAAATCTTCCAAACTTGAGAGCAACAATTCGCGAAGAATCTTAGAAAAAAAGAAAAAGGGCAGTAATGTAACTTACTAAAATTCAGTAAGTCTCGGAGGAAACTTGCAACAAAAATTGGTTTGTCATTTAAAAAGACAGAGAAAAGAGAAAAACCAAGCCAACGCGTGGAAGGTCGATTTTCGAGCGAAGGAGCGATCGAGGAGGAAATTCGTCCGGTTTCTTGAATGGAATCGACCGACTCCGTCGCGGCTCGCAGCTTTGCATTTCAGCAGCGTAGACAAGGCCTTGCCCTCTTTAAGGCAATTAATGACTCAATCGGGATCAGGCTGATTGAGCCTTTATAAGGGCCTGGGGTACGCGTGGCCGGACTTCGCAATGCGCAGAATGCACTTGCCTGGCCGCATTTATTAACACGGTGGCACGAACCCAATTAAGGACGAACGAGCGAGGAAGCCGAGGATTCCGCCTCGTCGCGTGTTGCACGCTCTTCCGATGATACGCGATTCTGCCCAACTCGCCGCGAAAGACTTTCGTCGAAGCGCTCTGCGCCTCCGCGATCTTGCGTTCCTGCTTCCGAAAAGACGCGCCAATTCGATTCAGTTTGGGCGGATCTGCTTCTAACGTAGAGCCGTTGAATTTTATTTAAAAGTGCGTCTGAGCTCGAAAGTTTCGCCTCGCGCGTTTTTCTGGGAGGAGCTTTGATATTTAAACAGGGTTAATTGGGACCTCGGTGTGGTAAAAGGATTTGTGCTCGTTTCAAAATCCAAGGTTTTCGACTCGCAAGGAAGCGCGAATTTTCCATGTTTGTCAGTATTTGATATAAATTCATAATAAAAAAGAAGAATCTTTCGTCTCAAGTGTACGAAAACCTGCTTGCTGGTTAAAATAAAAATTCGGGGGGGTCAAATCAAACCCTCTGTATTCTGTATTTTTTCCTATTCCAGTCGATTTTTCTCTTCGATCAAACGCGAGTGCTCGAAAGCGTTTAGAAAGAAAATTAGGATCCTCGCGGATTGAACAAAAGAAATTGCTAATCTAAGAAATTGTGGAAGGAAAATTTATCGTACAGACGACACTCTGGAACAGTTGCGTTTCGTCGAAAACTACCCTCGCCGTCGATGGTGCGACACGGTATCGATTGACTCAACTAATTCTAATTGATTCGAACGTGAAGTGGAGGCTTCAATGTCGTCTCAACGCGCACCTGGGGCAGGTATTTTCCTCCGAGGGGCGAGTAATGACACGAAGACAAGGAATGTCGTTTGCGAAACGAACGCGGGCGAAGCCACGAGCCGGGAAAGGCCGCTTACTCTTGTCTCTCGTGCATTATGAGCAAGGATGCATTTCCTTCCACTTTCGCCGTTCCATTTTTACAAGACGCGTCTGAGATATTCCAACCATACACTACCTTCCGTTTTCCCATTTAAGAACCTCGTTCCGAAACGCTAGAAACGAATCATCCTCAACTTCGGAAGTGAGGCAATCCTTCGGTCAAGTTGTAAATGCTACAAGCTGTTGGATTTTATATTTTTATTTTGAACTTTAATTTTGCATCGTGACGCTTCAATTACGAAACAATGTTGCAGAATTACACCCAGAGCCTTCGATGTTACGTACACGTCTGGAAATTGTTCATGTAAATTCGTATTTTTGTGAGAAGAACTAGGGAAAAGTTGACCCTCTCCTCTCTGATTCTCAGTGAAAAGAGAATCCTCCAAAACGGAGAGACGAAAGTCAGATCCTCTTCAATTTCGACCGAAGAATCTGCATTGCTAGCCACGTGTTATAAATAAAGCAAAATCCACCGGTAGATCGCACGAATTCGACGTGACAGAACACACACGCGAGGTGTGTATGGTCCTCTTAACTGGCAGGATCTCGAGACTCTCGATCGACTCTCGAGAGGAGGACACGGTGCGACTAGTCGAATAGTCGACTCTTTCGCATGAGGAACGATGATTCGAGGACGAAAGGATGTCGTTACGCGAGCACACCGACAATGCAACACACACCGAGAGGCAGCAGGCTTCGTTTCATGCATTATGAGAAAGGAAGCACTTCCCTCTACCAGCATCCCCTATTCTTGGAGCAGAACGCGGCCCCAGGCGCTTCCATAACTTCGTTCTTGCCTTCCTCTCCCCCTAACCCTCTCTCGCTCTCTCTTTCTCTTTCTTCGTCTTCCCCCTTCGACTTCTAACCCTGTATGTTTCTTCGTTGCGCGCCCAGTTTCCCTCTTTTCCCCCGCGTCTTCTCGCCGTTCCCGTTGTTTTTCCTCACCCTTAGGTCCCACGGCGCCTACGCCGCTGATCAAAACTTTCGGTACACCTACAACTACCGCGAGGACCGCGTATTTCGACACGGGCCAACACGGTGTTGCTGAACGTGTTTCGGATTTGGTTTATTAACTATCTGGTTTTGCGGCTTTTTTTCCAGCGGTCGATCGAGGGAGAACGAAATCTTTAATTGAAATTTTCGTGCCGTCGGAGATTCCAGCGGTTTCTGATTTTAAAACGAACGTTGATTCTTTTTCTTTTTTTTTCTTTTTTTTTCTTTTTTTTTTACTGAAATTTTCGCGTTACATGTGAAATTAGATTTTTTTCTGTAATCTAGATCTTTCGGTAATTTAGTTTTGAATTTTATCACTGAAAGTGATTTTAGCGGGGCTAACTCAGAAAATGCAACGCTGAAGCAACGAAAATTAGCGATTGGTTGATTTGGGTCACGCGTACTCGCGAGGGGGCGTGGGCTAGACCTCGAGTAGGAGTGGCGTTGCCTGTAATTCGTCTTGTATCGATTCAAATGTTTGCGTATCAATAAAATTTTAATTTTAAATTCATATTTTAGAAATTTTTTGACTGATCTCGGAATATTAACAAATTACCCGAACGTCGTTAAAGATATTCTTCACTTTTTTAGAACACAAAGTCCGACACCGCCAAAATATAGATATTTCTAAAATTCTGAAATATAGAATTTGGCAAGAAGAAAAGAAATCAGTCCAAAGTGAAGGCACATTGCGCGGAGTGTCTTTGAAATTCCTTTCTCGCCAAGGCAAATGTTCAAGTTCGAATCTCTCGAGAGTGTAATATATATTTTAGAATCTACGCTTCGTCAGAGGGTGCAAAGTTCAAGTTTCGGGAGGTTGGTTATACAACGTCGTTTCTTCCTGTTGCTTTTACCCCTTCTCGACAGCCTGTTCCTCTTCCCTTCGTCCCCTTTTTTGGCACCGTATGCCCGTTTTTACGGGCTACCTTCAAAGTCTTGCCCCCTCGTCGCGTTCAATGAAACTCGTGAGTCGTTTTTGGATGGGCAGTACGTTGCCGTTCGATTTCCAGCAACGTTTTACGGCACTTTTTCCTCCGACCGTAAAAAAAGAAAAGAAAAAAGAAGAAGAAGAAGAAGAACAGAGAAAAATCACATCTTACGCAAATATCGCGTTCGCATCCCATCTCGTGCTGAACTTGAACGCACTCGATCGCTCGTCACGAAGTTGTCGTCGCTATTTAACCTCGTTTGTGCCTCGAGGGAATGTGTTGCACCGAAAAATCCAAAAGTCAGTAAAGTTCTGGAGAAAGTCCAGACTTTTTTTTTTTTTTTTTAAGACGTCGTTAACGTAACTTTTGACTTTATCAGGTCGAAATGGTCGAATCGATTCTACGAAGAAAAACTTTCTGCAAAGTGCTTCATTTTATATCGCATAATACATTACGTGTGAATTACAATTGCGATACATTTGATGAAGCTATATTTCTTTTACGAGAGAAGTGGAAAATTGTCCGGAACATCGCCATTCCTTTCTACCGCGTGTTCGCCGCTGCAATTTCGTCGGATATTTAAATTTTAATGCACGTTTCAAGAGTGTTAAAAAAGAATTCTATTTAAAAATTGAACTCTGTAAAAAAAGAATTTTTTAAGGGTAATTTCGTTTCATCGAAAGAAATCCTCGTTATAACACAAATTTCTCTCGATTCATTTACGTTTTACAGAATCTAACTTTAACTAATAAATTTTAAACTCCTTTCCGAATGTGAGATTGATTGTGAGTGTCCATGTCACTGATCTCGTGAAACGTTTATTCGTTTAATTAACGATGCCAATACACTTCGCGTCGATCTTTTCGCGCAAGCCGTGAAAATTCTTCGAATAATAAGTTACATCCGTAACAAGACGATATTTTTCTAATTCTAGCCTTTAACGGATTAATGTCGTAATCAGATTCCTGACACTCTGAAATACCATTCGAAAGACGCAGCGCGGCGTGTGCACGCTCTAAATAAACTTCCTCGAACGTTATAAAACACAACGAGCGGACGTCCATTCGTCTCGTGCCAAGTTTTCGCTCGACAGAAAGAAACAATAGCAATGTTGGAACCTCGCTCTTCAATTTTCCCGGATCTCGCTCGAATCTCGTACCGACGGCCTAACTTCGACTATTAACCCTGACGCTAAATCGTCACGTACGATGATATTATTCATTTCTCGAGTCGTGCACTCGCAAAAGTATTCGCCAGTGTCATAGAAAATAAACACGAATAATTATTTCGAATATTAACCTCTTGCGCTGGCAACTGATTGCGGACCATAACGAGTGACCAAACCGTACACAGTAATTCGTCGCTTTCTTTTTGAACCCGTCGGTACGACATCACTGAATAGAAATTATTGAAAAGTAATCAATTTGTTGTTTGTTTCGCCCATCTACACTCTCGTTTAAAAGTCGCAATACTATTTCTTTTCAATTGATTTAGTTTTGGGTGCAAGAGAAAAATATCACGAATTAATTAATTGCAGCCATTCACAATTTGGAACGTGGCAAGTGATTAACGAGATTGTAATTACAAAATACAATGTTACAGAAAAGGGCTTCTTACGAATTAATCGTAATAAAATTACAGTCGCGAGACGACGAAATTGTAGAACCTACGACGAATTACAATTTTGAACAATGAACACACTTCCAAATTCCTTCTTCCACTAGACGCGACATCCTCCAAGATGACAAGACCGCGAGACAAATTTTGACGACAGACAAACGACGAGCGAGGAGAGTTTCAAGCTCGCGGAGGAAAAGTGGGGAAAAATGTTGGTCTGGCGGACAAATAGGGTGGGGGAAGGTTTCGACATCCGGGCAACCGGATACGCGTTCAAGGCACAATGCCTCGTGAATTTTTGGATCGCACGCGCGTCTCATCGAAGACAAGCCACGAGATTGCGTAAGCACGAGAGAACACCGCCGCTGGCGTTTACACGCACGTGCGACGACGGAATTAGCTAAGGCCTCGTTGTCTCTCCCGACACGCAGAAGGTTCTCGCTCGTCCGTTGTCCTCCTGTACCAAACCGAGCCGCCTTTTCCTCCGCTCGATCCCTCCAGATCCGCTTTTCTCGCCTCGTCTCCTCTTTCTCTATCTCTGGAAATATGCCACGTTGCCCCGGCCAATTTTAGAACCCGCGCGTTCACCGGTGGTGGTGGTGGTGGTACCACCATCGACGACCGCTGCTGTCTATCGATCCGTCGTTTCGAAATCTTTTCTTCTTTTCCACGATGATATTTCGATTGTAAATATTTACGAAATTGACACGAGATCCAAAGCCATATCTACCAATTGGAGGACAATTGTTGTATATCGTTGTACATCCGAGAACAGAATGTCGAGAAAATAATTTCTGGTACAGAGTTTGTCAATCACCGTGCGTTCGCAGCGACGCGCGTAAATATTCGAAGAAGCGGCACACACTCTGACGGAAGATAATCATGACAATGTAGAGTTTTAAATGTAGAGTTAGTAGGATACTGAAATTTATTTATACAACGTCGTATATATTTTAAAAATAAATCAAAAATTGACTAGTTAATTAATTAATCAACCCCAATTGGGGTGCGAACACCCAAGTATTCGTTTCTACGTTTCTTCCACACGCGCGTGTTCATTCATTCATTCGTTTATTTTTAACATTCGGAGTAAAGAACTCGTAATACTCCGGAGACGAAACAAATTCCCAAGTAAATTTTTAAAACGCGAATTTATCGTGACAAAGAGCAGAGTGGAAAGAAGAATGGAAATCCACATCCGCTAAACGGAGATGAAGCTTATCCTTTACTAACCAACACTAGAACTATTAAAACGTAAAATAGAAAGTTTGTAGCGACGAAATCAAAACAAGCAAGAAACGGAAAAGAAATTTACGGCACAAGCTTCTATTCAGCACGTTTCGCTGAAAAGAGGAAAAATTAAAAAAAAGAAGAAAGATCGAAGAATGAAGAAAACGAAGAAATAGCAAACATTGCTCCAGTGTTGAGGATCGTTGCTCTCGTTAAAAATCGTTGTCGTTATCGAGCATTCCGGATATCGGAGAGCGCGCGAGTGAAATAAATCTGGCTTCAGAGCGGACAAAGGGGGTTGTCAGGAAGACGTGCGACCAAGCGTCGACGCGCACCTGCTACACGTGTTCACGGAAGGCACGTGCCTCTCGCGGGCCCCATGTCTTCGCGTCGTGGCGTTCCTCGTCCGTCGTCTCACGTTCCACCGACACTCAACGGTTCTCCGTTTCGCCTTATCGTCACCGGATCACGCTTGAATTAATTGCGAGATGTATCTTAATTGTCGCGAGCCTGTGCCTCTCTGCGCGACACACCGCCCGTCGAGAACGGTGGCTTTTCATCTCAATCAAGCGCAACGAGAGCGTTTCGAACCGAGTCAAACTTGCGACGCGACAATTCATATATTTATCATCGTCCAGCTTTTGTCTGGAAATTTTTATCCAGCGATTTTAAATATTACGTAGAAACACGTTGCGTTTGGCCCATTTCGAAGACACAATGCATGATCACCTTTCGACGAGGAGATCCTTTTTTATAGATTTTTGGAATCTCGAATCTCTCGATGAGATTTGTACAGAGTTTAGTTAGCAATTTTATATTTTTGTGGGCATAAATTATAGTTACTTCATTTTGGAGACATTATACATTATACCTGCGATGTTTCAATGAAAAAGTACTATTATTATTTCTACGACGAAACGAGATCTGAATGGAAATTTGGTCTGGTTAATAAGTATTTCAACGACTGCCCCGTTTTATGTATCGTGAATTTCCAAATGCCCGGCGAAATTCTGACTCTTCAATTCGCGAAATTAATCGACACGATTAATCACCCGTCCAATCCACTTGTAATTCACTTTCGTGGTTTTTCTTTGAAGGAAAAAAACTGCTGTTACAATTTCAATTTAACTTATTTACTGTCAATTCTCGATAATCGATCGCTGCCAATCTCCGTCAAACACCGTTTCAAACGTAAGTTTTCTCCGTTAATCGTTTCGTTAATTCGTAGGAGACGACGAGAGTCGGATCGTTTCAAGGTCGGGCCACCATCGTCCGCGAATATCTCGAGTCTCCGTTTCGACGCTCGCAACGCGTGTAATTTTCTGCGCGTTTGATTTCACGACCCTCGCTCTGGATATCTGGATATCTGTGCTCTGCGAGAGGAGCGCGTGTACGTCAATCCGATCGAATCGATCGCCCCCGGAGCGCGACAGAGGGAAATCCAGCCGCGTGTCTGAAAAACGTGAGATCATCCGTGAGAGGCCTGCTTTACATTATCCGCGGGTAAGCGCGTCGCGGAGGCATGACAAGCGTGAAGAAGCGCGATCCGTTAAGGTGAGACGAGGTGTCGTCTCGCTCGGCAAGCCGAGACCAACCAACTTCGTCGCCGGCGTTACAATATCGCGTGGCGCGTGGCCCGATCCGCCAACAGCCACGTGGCTCCGTTCCACCTCGCTCCGCCTCCTATCACTTTTCACGTGCGACAGAGGAAACTTTTTCCTTTTTTTTCTTGTGAAATTTTCATTGCGAAGAATCTTGCTTCTCGATTTTTTACTTACTTTTTGGAATTTCGTTTCGTCGCGCGAAACAGAGCAGAGTCTACTTCTCCGTCATTTTTACACACGACGGAGGAAAGTTCTTTCTCCTTTTTTCTTTGCTTCCTCGTGGAATTTTGATTGGCACTGGAACGAATCTCGTTTTTCGGCAGAAATAAGAGTGTTTTTTTATTCGAATGGGGTTTTATTGTGCCGTTGCGCGATAGAGGAGAATCCACCATCACTTTTATATGCGACAGAGGAAAGTTGCTTCTTTTGATACACACTGCGATGAATCTTGTTTCTCTTGTAGAATGTTAACCGAAATTTTGGAAAGAATCGCAATGAAAGATAGCGATTGTACTTCGTTCATGTCTTCTCCCTTGCAGATTTGATTTCTTGGTTGGAAATAACGATTGGAGAACTTTGAAAAAGTTGATGATAGCATTTTGCAAAGGCGAGTCTTTTTTTCTCGTCGATGAAAATTGCAGGGAATTGCGCTTCTCGATTGAAGTACTTTTTTATGGAACTTTAGAAATGATAACAATATATCTTTATCTTCCTGCGCGACGCAGAGGAGGACGGTCTTTCTTCTTACAGAAGATCGCGGAATATCGATGACGATAATTGCGATAAATTTTGTTGCTCAATTGCGAAAATCCTCGCGGAATTCTGAAACAAACAGTGAATTTCTCTCGCTCTTTCCCTGTACGACGAGGGAAAATGCTTCTCGTCGCAGAGGACTGATAGAAATGATTGCAGCAAATTGTATTCCTCGATTATGAGAAGAAGAAAAGATCGGAGTGCCTGGTGAAAGAATTTCACAAAGAGTTTCGTAAAGAGCAACAGATCTTGCTCTTTGATTGCAACAACAAAATACTTGGAAAATAAGTGAGAATTCGCTAAAATTGAAATTCTAACAAATCTCTCTCTCTCTCTCTCACGTAGGATTCTAATTGCAACAAATCTAATTTAATCTCCTAAATTGAAACAACGAACCGTTCAAAAAGATCCAGGAGAATTTCGCCCAAATGGATAAAATCCATCCCAACTGATTACGAACGTACATTCACGAAACGTACGCGATGAATAAATCTAAACTGCGACACCAACTGTAACGACCGAGACAAATTTCAGCTTTAAGATATGGAAAGATAAATTTCTCGGGAGGACAACAGAGGGAGGAGCAAGACGCTCGTCTCGGTGGTAAAGGGCAGTGGCCTTTGATTAATTTGTTTCGACCACAGCGGAGAGACGGCTCGAGGGAGGAAAGTTATGATTTACCGAAGAATAATCGGCCGACCGGCCGGTCGAGCCGATCTAAAAATAATCCGCACGCGGTTTTCATCGACTCGGGGCGGCGCGAGCGCGATGCCAAGATAGGACAGTTCCGCGCGTTGCTCCGCGGATCTTCGCTCTCTGATCAATGTCTAGAACACGAGTCCGGCAAAAATTTGTCGAGCAAACAAACGTAATTTGCATACTTTTTCATTCGTTCAACGTAACCTATTTGCGACGATGTTAAACTTATATCGTTATTAAAAATATATTTACACTTGAAATTGAAAAAGTATGGAAATTTTTAACGAGAACGCTGAGCTTGTTTCTGAAATATCTGGTAGTGGCAATGCGAGCGAGTAAGATGCTCGGCCAAAATTTTTACTGGGAAAAAAATCTGTTCTCGAGTATAAGCGCTCCTCGAAAGGGACATCGGGAACACGTTCATGGTTGAGATCGTTCGAACAATAAAATTCTTGTTCGATCGTTCCAATTTTTTGGTTGGCACGCGTCTAAGAAATTTTACCGACTGCGTGTCGCGCAACATCCTCCCGTTTCTCCTTTACTCTACTTTCACGTTCCTCTGGAAAGTGACTTTCGACCGCGTTTCTTCGAGAAGCTTCGCGAGTTCTCCAGCCAAGTTGCTCCCCTTTCTACGAGTCTGTCCGCGACTGACGCACCGAGAACGCGCGAGATATTCTGGCACAAGCGCCGTTCCTCGTTGAAAATTTTCGGCGAGTCGACGCAGATACAACTGGGAATGAGGGAAAGTTACAAAGCACGAAAGAAAAGCGCAGTTATCTTCCGACCAACCCGATGGAATACCAAAATACCCTTTTGTCCTTCTTCGCGAGACGTCCGCGATTCGACAGATACGGTAGATACGCGTTTCATTTCGGAGCGACTGACGATGACTGACTCGCGTGCAAACACGAAGAGAGGAACGGAGAGGAAAGAAAGAATCGACGAAGAATCGACGCGCGTAAGAAACCGCGGTGGCAAGTGTTATCGCGCACCTGCGCGCTAAGCGAGCGTTCGAGCATCTTCGGATCCATCTGGCGCGGTTCGCGACCTCCGAGCTTCGTATCAATCGCGGAATCGCGATTTCCCATCGCGGCCGTTGTGTCAGCGGTCTGCGTTGGAGACCAGTCGATAAAATACGCAGCTATATTTCACAGTCGGTTAACGGGGGCTGCCGCCTCTGACAGCCTATTGAAAGGATTGAATTTCTTAGGCGAAACCACGTGGGAGGTCTTATTAAGTTACTGCGTACTTGTTTCGAACGCGACCACCGTCGTAAATCGTGGTCGATGATTTTGTAGTAATTACGACGACAGCTCGACACAACCGACAGAGACAGGCGTAAATGAAAATTATAGAGGGACGTTCTGTTGCGTATTCCGCACGTACCGGGTGATCGAGTTCTCGGTGATAGAACTTGACTAATGTCGACGTAATTGGCGACACGACTGCTACGCTCGGGGAAATAATCAGGTTCTACGGACGCGAGGATTGTAATTAAGCCGCCTCTTATTATTCGCGGATGAATATTTATAAATATCGCTCGTTCGATTGTCGAGTTTCCCGCACGTCTTCGAGCGGTGAACTTGAATTTTCGCTCGACAGAAGTAATGCAATTATTAGAGCGTAATGCAGATTGCAAATGTAAATGGAAGTTTTAATTAAACAACCTTTCGAGCGTCGCGCGACGATCGTGTGACTAAATCGTAATGGTAACGACGCGAAGATCGTCCAGGCAATCACTTTTCTTTTCAGCACGCGCAATCAAATTTGAAAATGGAAGATTCAACTTCTGCATAGGTAACAGTGACAGCAGTTTTGCGACTAGACGAAGCATCGTCTGAAATTTCAACCAAACACACTGACGTTTCGTCAAATGCACTGTTCCACGAAAAAGTTCTCCGAAACGTATTCGAGTCAATTTTCAGTCAGACTCGACCGGACTCGCCGAAAGACCCAGAAGCAACTGTTCCGACCATAAAATTTTATTGATACGCGATCGCTCAGTACCAGACAACGCCACTCCTACCCCACGTGACCTAAATCGACCAATCGCTAATTTTCGTTGCATCGGCGTTGCACCTAAAGAGGCCCGATTTTCTGGGTTACCCCGCTGAAATGAAACTTTCACGATGATTTAAAATGACAAACTTTGATTCCTAACAAATTCACCGGCGAAAAGAATCGAAGAGCTCGAACCTCGCAAGCAGTGCAATACACGTGCACGTACGTGTACACACGATACACACGTAACGAGTTAGCAGTTTGCGAGATAACGCGCGACGTTACAAACGCCGTGGTCGGTCTCTGTCGTTCGCGCAATCCGCGCCCTCGCGTATGTGTGTGCGTGTGTGTGTGTGTTTCCAGCTGATCCACGCGATGGGTGAATTTATGCGTGGAGCGACGCTGGTGCCGCATCCACGCGTCTCGTCTCGTCTCTCGTCTTGTCTCTCGCGCGGCCATGGCAAGCAGAAATTTCGGCAACGTACGAGACGCATAAATTGAGCGGTCCCTCTAATTTCCCTCATGAATATTCCTTCGTTATATCAATTAAAATCGCCGCGACGCCTGAATATTTATCACGGCCACGTAAATTTATTAGAAACTGCATAATGAAGTTGGGCAGGGCGATCGGTTCGCCCACAGCCAGCAACCTCACCGTCTCTCTCTCTCTCTGCTTTGAAATTCTGCTTTCGCTCCGATATTTTAAAACGTCCATTTTTTTCTTTCCTCTTTTTTTCTGTCGCCGCTTATCGCGCGACGCGTACAGTCCTCATTTTTCATGTTTCATGCCATTTTTTTTTTTTTTTTTTTTCAGACGTGACCTCGCCACTCGCGGATTAGATACCGAGAGGCTCGACTGACTTTGTCCAACCTACCGAGCGTTCGGCAAATACCCGGCTCTTCGAATTAATCCTCCCGCCCTTCGTTGTTGCGCGCGCGAGTGGGTGTGTTGTACTTTGACCTTTCAACTGGGTCACCTACGAACCAGGAATTCGTACCACGCGCGTGGAATTAGGGACTGATAAAGAAGCGTTCGTTCTCAGTTGGATTTCGCGACTTGAACCGAGTCGGAAGGCACGTCCAAGGAGTTGGAAATCCGAACGCGACTGGTTACCATTTTTAATTGTACGCGTATCGAGTATTTCCAGTCGTAAATATTTCTCTCGTTAATAAACGATAATTCTTGACAGGTTAATAAACGATAATTCTTGATAAAGCTAGTCCTCGATTTTTAGCGCGCTTACGTTTAAGGTAATCGGGAGAATCACCAGTTTATCAGTGGCGACATAATGGAACAGGAAAATTTTTTCGTAGTTTTCTAAATTAAACAACAAGTATCATTTCTTAACTAAATTAGCTGCGACGATGTGTTATTATCCAATTAAACGGCAAAATGTACGCGTGTCTCTGATAAAAGGAACAAAAACGTGCCCTAAATTTTAGCTTCGTCGTATTATATGTTCTTCGCGAAAAGGAAGGAAGGTGGTATTTCTGCTATCGGTGACGAAATGTCTCAACGATCTTTTCAATAAAATTTTGACACGTCGCGATATTCTTCGCGAAAATATTCGAAAGGGGATTCTTATCTAATAATTTATCAGCAAAAGACCATTTCGAGAACTCGCCAATATTCGAAATACTCAATCTGACATTGAAAAAAAAGAAAGAAAGAAAAGAATACGAGAAACGACGTGCGTAATTGAAATACAGGTTTCTGGTAAGTACACACCGCAAAGGAAGACAGAGTCTCGACAAAGTAAGTAGGCACCTAGAATCTCGGCGGACGCGTTGAAAAATCCTGATCACGCGTTACGCGAGAACGCCATAAATCAAGCGGTAAAACGTTCGAGCAGGATCTCTCGATACAAATCGTTCCAGCCTTCAGGAGCACGCCATCGCTCCGTTGAGCGATGCGCCAGCGCCTCTGAATCCATTTTTCGAAAGAAAAATTCCGCCGCGGAAGAATCTCGGTCTCTCACTTCGAAGACTCTAATCTCTGCCTTCGCCTCGGCTCGAAAATTTTAGAACCGAGAAAATGAAACAGCACTCTACGTGAGAACCGGCAATTGTATCATTGAATTGTCGATAATTAGTAAGAATAAAAGTATTAAAAACACACAAGTACG
Organism: Melipona beecheii; assembly: GCA_032399605.1. Lineage (NCBI taxonomy): Eukaryota > Metazoa > Arthropoda > Insecta > Hymenoptera > Apidae > Melipona > Melipona beecheii. Next base: position 215,191 of record JAUCMO010000106.1, read on the forward strand.
TTTGTAACATTTTGCAGAGAAATTCCATTTCTTTCAAAAATGTGAATTCGTTTTGATTCTTTCCTCTCGGACGAACAGAAGAGTATAAATCGCGGCAGCTGTCAAAAAAAAGTGACAAACTGCCAATTGTCCAATTTCATTGGCGAAAGTACATCGGTTCTTGGAAAATAAATCTATCTGCTCGTTTGTTAGAAGAAGATGGTAGTAAATTCCAAAGAGAATTTACGTCTATGAAACGTAGAGCAATTTTGTCACACTAATAATTAAAGAAGAAAGAAAACTGAACAAAACTGAATTCCACCGTGTTGCTTTTATACACGACCAGATATTTTAGCTGCGCTAAAATTTCAAAACTCTCGTCGATCCACGTCGATCGGATGCCAATAAATCGGCTAAGAAAGAGTCCAAGTGGAAAACACCTTTGAAATATCGTTACGTCTGCCGCGAGAGACGTAACTCGCGTAGATATTTTCCCTACCAATCAAGCAACACCTAACTCAACCTCGGCTAATTACGCAACTGTTCACTTGCACTACCTGTCACGACCGATTCTCTCTCTTTCTCTCTCTCTGCTCTACGTATCCAGACGGAAATCATTTTCTTATCTTCGTCGAAAGAACGCTCCGCGATGTTCAATGACTGAACTTTCGACTGACAGCGATGGCTCGCAATATCGTTTTAACCTGTTCTACTTCGGGCAAAATTGCTAAACAGCCGCCCGCGTCTAATTCGGGATGGTGCTCGTGCCTACTCTGCGAGAGATCCCGTCACACGGTATAACACGGTTTGCGCGGATGTTTGCGCGCCTGTCGCCGAACTCAAGGCGCAAGAAAGGAAAGAAAGAAAATTGCACGTAGCGCGTGTAATCTACGGGATGCTCCGAGTTTCCTAGGATATAAACGAGAGAGGGAGCTTCGCTGGAAAAATTTGGGAATAAGTGAGACGAGAATAGCTCGTTACGTAAGTCGTACGTAACGAGTTGATAAAAATGTCTGAAATGTACCTAGAGAGGAGTCGTATTGTTTTTAATCAATGAATCGAACTTTATAATCCGCGTTATAATCCGTGCTATCGTCAATTACATTTGCAAATTACGTTACAAATTGTCTCGTAAATTGTACTGATAAAAATACAAAATTCTAGAAATTTCAAATGTAAAATTTCTAGTAAAATCGAACTAATTCTAACAAAACGAAATTATTTCTATTCTTAACAAGCACCGGCAGCCTACTAATTACGATCCATAGGATATCGAAATTTCGCTTCTCCAATTGGGCCAAAAGTATATTTCTTCTTTAATTTTAAATTAAACAAGTTCGTTTCTCTCAAATATTGACCGCCAGATGTAACAAAAAAAAAAAAAAAAAATCAACTTTCAAGAAGATTTTCGACTCTTCACCCACCATCGAAATTATTTCCATCGAAATCGAACGAAAGAAACGGGTGGAAAAAATGCGCGAGAGACGCCAAACTGACGATCCCAAATACTGAAGCCCCCTCCAGATTTCGCGAAACGCGCAGGCACCCTTGATTTCGCGCGACAAAACGCGGGGCCAGGATGCATCAGCCGTAAAGCGGATGCCGGACTCTGGTCTCTGAAACGCGGGTCCGGAGAGCGGAGATTTCGAACGAGGATCGTTCAAAGGAAGTGGCCGTTCGACCGATTAAACGCGAATTCCGCGAGCGTGGAATCACGCGGCCAGCTTGGCGACTCAACTCAAAGCTCACGTTTCTATGAGGAAAAGAGAAAAAAAGAGAGAGAGAGAGAGAGAGAGAGAGAAAAAACCATCTCCGCTTCGTCCCCGACGTCATTATCGCGCTGTTGTTGTCGCCAGAGCTTTGTCATCGTTATCATTGCGCAACGAAGACCACCGAGGACGAGCACGCGCATAATCTCGCGTGTCACACATTGAAGAACGTCCACTCGCCGCTTCGAATCTCCCGTCTCTCTTCGTCTGTCGTTTTATTTCTCTGTCCGCGTTACCTGTTGGTGCGATTTGAGACACTTCGAGACACTACGCTGTGCTCACACGTACGTACAACACACACGGGCCTGTTAATTATATAAATTTTACTACGCTGTTGCAAGTTTCGAGCTGTTGCATTCGAAGCGATCGAGAGTTTTTTTATAATTAAGGGACTTTTCTTAATTGCAGGTTCCTGTTCATCGATTTCTGCATTTTGCTTTCGCGGTGTTTTATTTATTTTAATTCGGCCGAGTGTTCAGCTCCGACTCATTTGAGGTTCAGAGTCCATCGAGAGCAACGTAGATTTCGAAGCGATCGAGAGTTTTTTTTATAATTAAGGGACTTTTCTTAGTTGCACGTTCCTGTTCATCGATTTCTGCATTTTACTTTCGCGGTGTTTTATTTATTTTAATTCGGCCGAGTGTTCAGCTCCGACTCATTTGAGGTTCAGAGTCCATCGAGAGCAACGTAGATTTCGAAGCGATCGAGAGTTTTTTTATAATTAAGGGACTTTTCTTAGTTGCACGTTCCTGTTCATCGATTTCTGCATTTTACTTTCGCGGTGTTTTATTTATTTTAATTCGGCCGAGTGTTCAGCTCCGACTCATTTGAGGTTCAGAGTCCATCGAGAGCAACGTAGATTCCGGAGCGATTCAAAGTGTCTCAGGTCCCGTGTCATCCACCTGTCGTAGAAACACGCGCGATTTTCAACTGGATCGGGACCGACCACGAGAGAATGACCGCGAAACGAAAAAAAAATATACATATATGTATTTTAATATATATATATATATATATATATGTGGAGGGCGGGGGATGAAGAGGGTGAAACGGTGTGGTCGAGCTGGTCGTTGACGTTGACGAAGCGACGCTGTTTGACGCGAACACGCTTTGACAACGATTTTGACGGCGACACGACGGTGTCTTACCGGCCGACACGTGCTAGTTTAACAAACCGTTTATCGCTCGTCGTGTTCAACACTTTGCCTGTTACGACGCCGATCAATAAATTCGTACGTTTCATCGACGAAACGTTATCTGGAGATTTCTCTTTCCACCTCTCTTCCTCGAGGGAGCGGGAAGGGAGGAAAAAATACGAGCACTCTCGATAACAGTACTCGAGTAATTTCCAATTACTGCGTTACTCACAGAGTTTCTCGAGTTGGGAAAATTTGACTCGTTTGTTACGTACGCAACGATGCAACTCCGAAAGTGACAGAGCAGAATTTTATGTTGTCAAGATTTTTATGATTCTTCGATTGATTCTCGATTCTAAAAATTATGATAATGGGGGCTATTTTGTTTAGAAAAGTCTGTCTACTATATATATACACACACACACACACACACACACACTTCTTTCTTGATATTTCATTATCTCAGTAATACGAAGGTACTACCAAATGACACGTAAATTTAATACAAACAAATATTTTCATCGTCCAATCAATCGTCTCGCGTTGCTTCTGCAATTACTTTGCTGCAGCAATTACCACGGTGTGAAATTTCTCCGATTCGACGAAACGAAATTTAATATATACTGCGACTAGCGTCACAATTGTCGCGTTATTAAGTCAATCGAAATGTTAATGGTGTCCAAATTACACGTCGATTCTTAATCATTTAGGATTTTCTTAATCACTCGGGATATTCGTCCGATCGATACGTCCCACCGCGTGTGACCGAGATTTAAACGTGGCATTAATTTCCAAGATAGCGATAATAAAACAGGCACCGAGTGACATTGAGTTATCAGGAAATGAAGCGTTTCGATGTTCGAGTGTTACATCAGAGCTTGGTCTTAATTGATAACGGACGTTTGAGGAAACGGGGAATAAAGGCAGTCATTGTTTCCACACACGTATGCGCGTGTGCGCGCGCGGTGAAAAGAAACAGAAAAAAAATCATTCGCCGTCCCACTTCCACTGGAAAACACCAGGGAGACAACGTAATCGTGGCGACGATAATCGTCGGTTTTGTACAAAGAGTCGAAGCTACGCTTTGGAGAACCGCGTCCCACCGCGATTTCCGATAAGATTCCACTCTCCGCACGAAGATACGCGTCACTCGCGTTGCACAGCAATTACAAAAATTCAACTCGTCCGTTCGTTTATTTCTCCAAAGAAAATTTACATTCCGTAAAATTTATCGGCGGAAGAGATACGTAGCAGCCGACATTAACAGAAACATGACCTCTCAATTTTCAAAGCCTTCCGCCAAACTTTTAATTCAGAAATTAAAAAAATTTTCACGTCACCTAGAACGAAATCAAGCGGGATCTTCGAAAAGGTTAAAATTTAGCTCGGAGCGTTGACGATAATCCGCGGAAGGTCGGAAAATAGAGTCTCGATAGAAAGTTGCTTTGCCTCAAATCAAAAACGTTCTGGAAAGCGGCGTATACTTTGGGCGTTTTGTCTATTCTTGCACGTTCCACTTTCCACTCTGAAATTTCCAGAAAATCTGCAGTCTGCGGATATATATATATATCTATCTATCTATCTCTGATATAGAGTAAATCGAGAAACGATTAGCTAGTACTGAGAATTGGAAAAAAGAAGGAAGAACGCGATTGACTAATCTGTTAATTGACAGATAATGCGGCGTGATCGATTCAATTGTAAGAGATGGGTGTTGAACGCCGCTCCCTGAAACCTCGACCCGACATTTCGCGTCTTTTGTCGCGGAGACACCGATTTGTATCCGGAATTTACGAGCTCCGCGAGCCCGAGCCAAGATGACTCGGGCCGTTTCGTGTATAAATTCGAGCGAAGGGAAAAAGGACCAGGGGAAAGTCTGACTCATGGGAGGCTCGGGGCCTCTGCGTGTACAGCCTAAAACTAACGCGTCGATCGTTTCGAATTCCTGCTGCGACGCGCGTGTAGTTGCCACACTCGAACGTTTTACAATCGTACAAAATGCAGAGAGCGAGTCGCGATCGTTCTAAAAATTCTAAACCAACTTGGCAGTTTTTCTAATTTCGCACTTGTCGTCGGGCTTTTGCGGAAATTTATAAACACGCGTGAAACGTTTGCGGACCACTATAATCTTGGAGAGGCGCGCGAAAATCGAAACAAAGTAAAAAAACGCAGAGTTTCGATTTACAGAAAGAGATTCGCGCGAAAGTTTTTGAGGGGGTGCTCGAACGAATTCGATAGTGGAATTCCAAGTGTATTTGATTCAAAATGAAATTTAATCAAATACACAATTTCGCGAATATTGAAATTTCTTCAAATCTCGGGATCCGAGTGAAAGAAAATATTATTGGAAGGCCCTCTCGGCGACGAAATATAGCAACAATGGTGTAGGGTCAACGCTAAAGCCACCAGAAAGCTCAAAATGACTGATTTTTCTTAAAATACACAAATAGAATTCTTTTTGCGCTACGCTAGTTCTATAACAGGCGGGGGGGGCACTCGATGTCCCGACTCAGGGCACGAAAAATTGAATCAAGACGCGAACAACGCAGTCTCTCTCTTTTTCTTCGCGAAAAAGGAATCTGAAATAATAATAATAATAATAATAATAGGCGCGTTTCGACAGAGGGACAGAATCGGTCGATTCGCGTGGCGGATTCGCGGCGGCTCGGCGGGCAAGCAAGAGGGACGTCGTCGGCGTTGGTATAAGTTTAAATCGGGAATGGCGGGCCAGGAGGCCGTCATGCGGGAGGCGCGATGGTATTTTTATCGGGCTAAATATAGGTAAACCTCCTATACGGAACGCCATAGCGAGCCGTGGAGGAACCACAGAGGGTCGGGCCGGTAACTACACGTTAACTACGTACCCCGGGGTGTCCCGCGACCGCAAAAGAGCTTCCGCGAAAAAAAAGGACCGACCGCTGCCGGCGCTTGATTAATTTTTAATCGAGGGACACGCGCCCGGTGTCGTGAATCTCGCCCGCTCTCCTTTCACTCCGTCGCCGCCTAGCCGTTTACTCGATTTAAGAGTAAAAAGAGAGAGAGAGAGAGAGAGAGAGAGGAAGAAAAAGGAATACCAACCCTCTCTCTCTTACTCGATGATCACGGTGAATTTGGGCGAGAGATAAGCTGGCGAGAGACATTTAAAAACGATCGAAAATCTAAACAGTTCGGTACTGAGTAAAATTTGATATGGTATAGTGTAGTTTATATACGTATTATCTTCTTTGGATCTCTGACTATTTTATCGTTGGTTTCAAGATTATCTGCGTAATGATCTAGAACGATGAACTTTTATGCATTTACGAGGAATTTAGAGGTGTGAAGGTGTATAGAACGCGTAGTGATACACTTACGTTCAAAAGTTTGGAGCACCCGTTAACTTCACACTCGAAAGATAAATGTACAATCATTTTACATTACAGATTTGGGATATTTATAGTACATATATTTTAATCCTAAATCTGAGTTAAACAATACAGTAACGATTTACAAGTATGTGTGTGTAAAATACACCTGAGATGTTTAAAGTAAAATACTTTTTAGACAAAACCAATATGAACATGACATTAATGGGAATTTTCTCTGTTAACAAAGGTAACAGCTGGCTACTCGAATTTCAATCTAGGTAAAATTCTTTCATCTTCGAAATTATAAATTTGCGCAAAAATTCGGAATCTACACGCTTCTATTCTCTTAATAATGATCAAATGCTTTCGAGCGAAATTAACCTAACCTAACCTAAACCTAAGCTAAACCTGTTAAAAGCGATTATCGCACCGATAGATAGGAACCCTCAACAATAACAAAATACCTAAAACATATTGCATTCCGCGTTCTACGAATTAAACATAAACTCCTTCGCGAAATATCCGAAATACAGCGCTGTGGTATCCACCAAAATCTAAGCTCGCGTAAAAATTCTTAGTTGACACTAAGAAGAATGCTTAGCGTTGCAGAAGATTTGGCTTTCGAAGAAAGTCAAAACGCTAAAAGCACGACTATTAAACAAACAAACGCCGAACGATTAATAAAACGGAAACCCTTATGGAGCAGGGGGAGGGGGTGAGCAAGTCATTTGCAGCGCATTACCCATCCCCCCCCCCCTGGTGAAACCGTGATGGCGATGGCGATGGTGATGGTGGCGGTGGTGGTGGTGTCTCGTTCTTGTCGTTGACGCTTGGTGCACGCGGTCGCGATTTTTGGAAACGAGATAGAGGCGACCGTAAACGGGCCATGCTGTGTAATCGCAGTACAATAGGGTGGTGTCCCGCGACCGCAGAAGAGCCTCTACAAAGGGTGGACATGTAATTCGAGCGTCGTGCGGAGCCACGTGGCGCCATGCAACCATTGAAACTGTAATTTTTTTCCTCTCCCTCTCCCTCGCCCTTTCTCCTTTTCTTTCCTCTTCACTTTCCTTTTTTTTTTTTTTGTTCCTCTCTTTGTTTATTTCCACCGTGTGTATTTTGCACTTTGTTTTTTTTTTAATCTTTTTCCCTAGGTGTGTTCGCACGCGCGTGTGCGTTTGTTTTTTGTGTTTTTGTTTTTTTTTTTTTTTAATACTTCTCATTCTCGTTTCCGTAGACATTTTATTTTTCAACTGGTTCGCAGAGATATTGACACGAGTGTCCCGCGATAAAAATTGATCGACACCGCGTCCACTTCCGCCGATGATTGATAGCAAGGTGTTCGACGCCAGCGCGAATTTTTTTTTTTTTTTTTTTTTTTTTTTTTTTAATCATTTCATATTTCCCTTCGTCTTTTTTTTTTTTTTCAACTTGCTGACTCGTTCAGGTAAAATAATGTATTTCATTAACTCGAGTCGGACGGAGAAGAGGTGAATTTGAAAGAACGTTCATGGTGTGTTCATTGAGCAGAATTCAATTCTTCATCGTCGAGAAATGTATCAGAGTATTTATGTCAGTAAAACACCACGTGCAAGAATGTATTCGAGAAGATCTGAACGAAAATCAACTGAACGAAATTTTATGGAGAGACGAGCACTTAATATTGGAACTTGAATCGAAGGAAAAATTTTATAACGAACTCAAAAAATCCACCGTTCGGTTCTGACCACCACTGTGAGAATTCTAATGTTAAAATATAAACCCTCTACGCGAATCACTCGAAACGTAAAATATCCACGGAAACAAGAATGAATAGAGGAAGAGAAGAAGAAACACGCACAAGGAATAAAAATACAATAGAAAGAAAAAAATTCACGACTTGTACCCCAGACTTGTACGATTCGTCTCACTGAAAGGCCCAGAAGCAACTGTTCCGACGACTTTCTTGCCATAAAATTTTATTGATATGCAAAATAAATTACAGGCGCGATCGCTCCTGTACCAGACAACGCCACGCCCCCTCGCGGATCACGTGACCCAAATCAACCAATCGCTAATTTTCGTTGCATCAGCGTTGCATTTTCTGGGTTAGCCCCGCTAAAATCACTTTCAGTGATAAAAAGGAATCCGTTGCAAATCCCCAATACACAAAGATACACAAAAACTTTTATAAAATTGCGAATTGTTCGTATCCGCCATTCCCCTGCTCCTAGCGCAAAATCTCCGAGCCACTTTACCGATGCACGTAGAAAAATAGACTTCCTGTAAAGATGAACCGCGTGCAGAGATAACGAAAAGAAAAGAGAGAGAAAATTAGTATTAAGCAATCTTTTAATTACCACCGATTATGTGTATCGCGTAGGCACTTTCTCCTGTCATAGATTGGACGGCCAGATGGCTTGTCGCGTAGTGACAACGCTATCGTGTCGCGGCTCGCCAGGTTAATCGGTTGACAAAAGGTTATGTCACTGCCTGTTCGCGCGCGCGCGCAGGTAACACGCGTGACTTCCTGGTTACACGGTTACCTGCGCGCTTTCGCTCGACTTTGCGTTGCACGATCGAGAAGTCGATCGTGCAACTCCACGATCACCCGTGAAATCTCCGTTCAAACGGGGACACACACGCATGATATATATATATATATATATATACACGCTGGCTCGCGAAAGTACTCGAACATTAGCATTTTACCAGATTTCTGGTATTGGTTACGTAAAACGTTTTTTGACACCTCATTGGCGCGGATGTCCGCCCAACTCCAGCATTTTTATCGCACGTAACGTAACTGAGAGGACTTCGAAAGGTTTGATCGCAAGGAAAATTGGAAATTCATTTCATTCGATGTATTACTTGCGTATTAGAACCTGAAATTTTCCAGATCTATCGAATGTTACATTTTTGATATCTCTATGTATGGTATATGTCTCGTAGAAGTACATTAATACTACTGTATAATGTAACGAGGTTCGTCCGTAAATATCGGATAAATTTGAAACCAATTTCGGAATCTACGTGAGACATCCATTAGAGACACATCGGATTGTGGAATTTTATATAATAGAAATGGAATTTAAATACAGACTCGTTTGTATCGCATCCAACATTGAAAGAACTAATTGAAATTTATCAATCATTTATACACGTTAAATTAATACTCCAGTTACGTGTTGCATTAACAATCGAGCCTCGGTGGTTCACAATATTTTTAAGCAACTCGTGGGCCACGGACTTCTCACGCAAATTCGCACTTGTCGTGAATTCGCTCCAAACGACAAATCGTAACAAATACCACGCACTTTGGATATTTATTTCGAACGCGCGAGAAGAGAAAAATTCGCAAAGTCGGCGAAGATGTCGGAATGCTTTCGCGATGGTTGGCTGGAACTTGGGATCGTCGGGATTCCACGAAATCGTACGGACAACGGAACAAAATGGTGGGAATCCGAGCGCGGTGTGCTCCGAATGGAAATTCCATATTCGGAAATTGCGATATCGGTGGAAAGTTCACGCACAAGCGACTCGATCCACAGGCTGCCAGTTCAGACTCCTTTAGCGGTTTAATCCGCAGCCCTGTGTGCAAGTTGCCGCGAAACTACGCGTAACTTTTGCCCAACTACTATGTTCCGAGGCGAACCTCTCGAATTAAGGGCGTAGACGACGCAACCGAGAAACTTTCACCCGAACGGGCCACGCGACACTCCGGACGTTCGACGTTCCACAATTTTACCAACGAACTGTGGTTTCGCGCCAGGCGGAGAGAAAGACAAGACGATCTAAGAGTGCACGCGTTTCGCAAAAATTCGGAATCTCTTGTATTTCCGACGTTTCGTCAAGAAATCTTGTAGATTTTGTACCTGAATTCTATATTTATTGAAGGCTCGACTATAAAATACATATATATATATATACATAATAAATGAAGGTAAAATAAATTAAATTTTATTAGAGGCTCGATTATGATTTCGCGCCAAATAAAATATAAACGAGAGAAGATTTTCGACGTGAATTCTACGTTTTATCAAAGAATCGACAGTAGTTTCGCGCGTGAAGTGATCTTAATGTCGAACGAATTCTAGAAGTTTGTCCGTCACGTGACTAAAGAGTGAAGGAACGATGATGTCTGGCGTTGAAAGTATCTGGACTTTCGATCGCGTTGACGAGGCACGGAGTACTTTCAAAAGTAAAAGTCCGCCTGTTTCTACTCGAATTTCTACTCTCGGACGAATTTGCAACCGGTGTCGGCGCGGTTTTACGTATTTTTAAGAAATTTCAGTACTCGTGGATTGCGACATTCGCTGAACGGAAAACAATTTCTTTCAACGCTGTATTTGTCGAACTACAACACGAGTAGAAAGACGGAGAAAAGAATTTCCGACGAAGACGAAATTGCTGAAAAATTTACCGCCGCTCGCGAGAAACTTTCAAACGAGTATATCGATAGAAACGCATTTGCATTTGCATTTGCCTTCCGAGAAGTGGAGTTTATCAGACCCAACGAAAGTTCACCGCGAGACGATAAAAATTCACGCACTGCAAAGATTCAACTTACCCCGATAGAAATTCGTTTGTTCTCGAAACTGCAGAGCGAAATTCCGTTATTCCAACGGAATAAACATTTCGTCCGTCGTCAGTTATACTCGCGATTATCCGTAAACTGTAGACACACGCGTGCTTGCCATCGCGTGATAATTTGTACCAGGCTTTACATTCGATTCTGAATCGGAGGATCTCTCGATCATCGCGCACGCGTGTTTCAAGCTCGAACGTTCGTGCAGAAAACTTGCTGTTCGGCTAGAAACAGATTTCTCCCGGCGTCGCGCGATTAACGAGGAGACGAGGGTTGCTCGATCCTCGAGGAAAAGTGGAGCGAATCGGCTCAATGCGCTATCAACGCCCACGCGCCGCTTCTACGTCGGATTTTATTGTATTTCATATTCAATCCGACGAAACGGACAGCGGCGAGTAATTGGAGTGGCGGAGAAGAGGACTTCGGGAGGAGAGAGAGCCCAAGGGAACCAAGAATGGCGAGACCAACTCGGCTTAACCCAGTTCCCTATTTGGTATTCGCGATCAGGCCACCGTTTCCTCCGCGTTTTACAACGAAAAAAAAAAGAAAACCACCGGTTAACGTTCAACCTGACAGCGATTGAGTTCTCAATCGCGATCTGTCCCGATTGTGAACATTTTTACGCTTTCGTTCAGAGGTCGTGGAAATTGCTCGTTTCAAATTGCTGTTGCTTTGATCGCAAACTCGAAATTATGAATTCCGTCCTAACCCGATCCGTCATTTCAATAATAATTTTGTCGTTTAATTGAACGCTTTTCCGGCGGGATGTATTTGAAACGACACGCTGCGCGTAGGAAATATTTGTTTGTTGCAACTATCGTAGTTTTGTAAGTAATTGTAACTGTTTCGATTTAATCGGTTCAATAAACTGTTAATTTCTGTTTGGGCATCATTTAAATCCTAGAATATTTTTACTTTAAATCGTTTAAATTCTAACATTTATTTTTATACAGGTCGTTCTACCGTCGACAGACATTTCCATTTGCTTATTTGTAACAATAATCACACTTATTTCCAAACATTCACTCTAGAATCAACCCACACGAGCCCAGTTTATTTGGAAACTGGCATAAGTCGCTGTATCTAAAATCGAAATTTGCGTCCCGTACTCGATGTCTCATACTTTTCTCCGTGTAAATAATTTTGCTCCACGTCAATCGAAGTCGTTTCTCGCCACTTTCGAAGCAAACAAATTCGGACGGAAGCGGGCACCGTTTTCGTCCACCAACGAAAACTGAGAGAAACGCGACGCGAAAGAACGTCGTACGTGTAACGCGGGACGCAAATGTTCCGAGAGCAAGTTACAAGGCAAGCTACGTTCACGTTTGTTTGTCTCTCGCATCGATCCTGGAGGCACGACCCGGTTGCGACCCGAACGAGGCGCGCAGCGAGCATCCTAGCACGAGCCAGCGCGCTCCTTTTCTTCCTCACGTGGCGTAAAAACGCGGCCTTGCCCGGCACGCGGGTACACGCGAACTCGCCCATCCGAGCTCCGGTTGATTCATTCCGAGACGCTATAGAGCAGCCTCGCCGCGACAAAGGCCGCGGCGACGAGAGAGAGAGAGAGAGAGAAAGGCGAGAACAGGCGGGAAAAGAAAAAAAGAAGAAAAAAGAGGAGAGAAGAGACGCGATCCCGTGACAAGCTGCGACAGCGGAGGGACACCGCGTGTGAGAAGAGGGGAGGGGGGAAGAGCTGCGGAAAAAGCAACTGCTTTCCGCAGATTGTCGAGGCAGGAAAAAGACGACTGACGGAGCAATCGATGAGTCGAATCGTATCGAGCCGATCGAAATCTGACAGAAAATACGAATCGGAGAATCGCTACTGAACGAGCAACGCGCAACTTTCAACCCTTCTGAGGAGACGTCGTACTTAAATCTAGCCAACAGCTCGGACTCTTTCTCTTTTTACAATTTCCTGATAATCGCGTTACAATGTGTGATGTTAGTTACATTTGCAAGGAGAATAAAGGAATCTCAGAAGAAGAAGAGATTTCTGAAGACAAAGACTGTTTGTTGGTTCTTACGACAGTAAATTTAGAAAATGGTGGAGGACGTTATTTCTCCAGAGATTGAAACTATGTATCATTAACTCTTGTATGTTACACTTGCTCCAGCAACGCACGTTGACTGCTTTGAATTTAAACGATATCACGTGTTAGAAACAGATATAATCGAGACAATTTCATGCTAGTAGTACCATTTGGACGATTGTTTCCGGTGCTACGTCGTTTTATTCGAAGCGACGTAAATAATGATGCTTTACGACGAAAGCTTGACGATACGAAAAGAAATTCTACGATTCGTCTCACTAAAAAAAAAAGTCAGTACCAGACAACGCCACTCCTACTCGAGGTCTGTCCCACGCCCCCTCGCGAGTCACGTGACCCGAATCAACCAATCGCTAATTTTCGTTGCATTAAAAACTCGACGCATCTCCCGCGAGTGTGATCGTGATTATCGGGACACCGTGTACCGAGGGCGCGTCGAGAGCACCACTCTCCCAAAGGGTGAAGGTTGTGGCGCGTCGCAGAGAGGAGCGTGTCCCACGTGGGTTCGAGGGAACAGCCAAGGAGAACAGGAAGACGCGTTACTGGTACGTAGCAGCTATTGCTAGCGCACCGCAGGACGACGAACTCGTCGTCGGTGCTATGGCAATGGAAACAGTAGCGTCGCTGCCGCTTTCGTCCTTCGTCGACGAGTCGCGGCTGCGCCGTTATAACTGCGGCTTGCGGTCGGAAACACGTGGGAACCTGCGGGAGAGGAACCTCTTCCCTTCGACTGTGTATTGGCGTGTTCGCCGGCTTCCTAGTGTGAGACCCATGAACGAACCTAGCGATGCCCCCGTTTAACCGAACCGCTTTTTCCCAGCAGTTTTCATTCTTCCCTCTTTCCAGAGAGAGAGAGAGAAGAGAGCCGATTTCAAGGAATCGGAAAAATTAGCAGAGGATTTCAATCAAATAATTTCGTTTAACGAAATACAATTAATTGCACCTCGTTCGTCAAAGATTATTCAGCGGAATAATTTGGTAAAATGTAAAATTGAACGAGAATCGCTAATAAATTAAATTTAGATAGTTAAAAGTTCTCGTTCCTCTTTTTTCTTCCTTTTAATTTTCTTTCTCTGTTTCCCTTCTTCCCTTCATTTCGAGAGAGAGAGAGAGAGAGAGTAGAAGAGTATAAATTTGGGAGAGAATTGGACCTGTCCTCGTGAACGTGATCCTTTATTACAGATGTAAAAGAAGCTTCCACTTTTATTTCCTCGGTGGAATTTGGCGAAGGATTTTGAGAAAGAAACTCCAATTATCAAGGAGTGCACGTATTGTGTCATTTAATAAAATAATCGCTCGTGCTGGATTCATTTTTTTTCCCCTTGGTAGATTTTAATAGACAAAAGAAGTATTATTTTCTTGGCAAGTTAGAATTTTTGAAAAAAAAGGTACACGTGCAATGTCATTTAATAAAATAATCACAGAGGTGAAAGAGGGGCTTCTACTTTTCTCAAGAATTCTGGTAGAATTCAGTTCGCTCGAGCGTACACGTGCTGTATCATTTAATAAAACTTGGGTTGGACTCACGCTCTGGTCTACGTTTCTTGGGTAGATTTCAGCAGGCTTTTGGGTAGTAATGGGAACGATTTGTACGGGCAATAGGAACAACTTGCAGCCATCGCTGACAAGAGGCAAGAGCCGTGAGACGTTGTGTGCGCAACGTCCCGTGTGAATCCATACCCGACCGCACCAAGTGCGACACAAAGACGATCCACCCGCCTGCACGAGGCTGCCCTACGAATCCCTTCCGTGTTTTTCCGCCCCAGACCACGGACTGTTCCCGATTCTACGAGGAAGAATCGGAGAGATCCTTGGCCTGCTACTCTCGACACATGGCGTAGACGCAACTGCAACTGCAACTGCAACCATTCGGAAGGCCACTCGAGTCCTACGCGTTTTCCCTTTTCCTTGAAACCACGCGGCCATCGTTTCCGAAAGTGTTCTTACGTATTTGTACATCTTACGAATTTTATAAATTGTCGTAAAATTTGTGTATTTACACGGATTGTGGATTGCATTGTTACTGGACAATATCACGCTCTCGTTGTACTTTGCTGCAAGTGAGATATTCTGTCTCGAAATTGCGAAAATTTCACTTCGACTCTGTTACTTGGAAGTTTCTACAGTTTGTACGATTCGTCCTTCCAAAAAAAAAATCTTGTCAAATTTCCTTCTCGAAACACTTTCAATTACGACAAAATTAAACGCGAAGAGGAACTAAACGAATTCGTCGCTCGAGTAAGTGTGAGTCATACGAGGAAACGCGAAGTCATTTTGCCGACGAGATAGAACGCTGAGATAATTTTTGCAAAATATCATCGCTCGCGGGAGAACGAGAACAGAGTTTTCAGAGAGATCGCGGGAGAACGGTATTTGACTTGTGAAATCGCACAGACTTCTACCGTTACAAAGTAGTGAAAGTTCTTGTTCTTGCGATACTTTGTCCCTATACGTTGGTGTATCCGAGAATTATGAGAGCAATCCCAGAAGCTGAATAGAGTCAGATACGTCGTAATCTCCCCCCCCCCCCCGTCTTTGTGCACTTAAATGCTACGATACTCTGCTGAAAGAAACCGAAAGAAATTCAAATTCGTTTTATCTTTATCGTAAATATGAAATCGCCGCACGCGTAATTTTCAGATCGTCGGGATAAACGAATCGATGCGTATCTCTGCGATAATTTCACAGCGACGACGCGAAATTGTTGCGTCGCTTTCGTCGCAAGGATCATAGAACGCGAAAATTAAGGACGACGAGGAATGTCAATCTTGCAATACGTTGCATTTCTCTAAAATACAGCGCAGTATACACGAATTCAGATTAACGTAATTGCCTCCTAATTATGGAAAATACGAATGGTTAAATTAGAGAGGCAAATAAGCAGGATTTTTCACGCGATCGGTGCCGTGTCTCTCGTATTTAACATTCCCACGAACGAGAACTTTCGAATTTATTTTCATCGTAAATGATTATAAAGAGATTACTCTCCGACTGCGAAAATTTTCACAATCGAGCACAACGTAGTAAAAATATTTCAAACTGTATGAAAACTTCTTTGTAAGAATCGTAGGACAGCATCGGGTAAATTATAAATTACAAATTGCAATAATTATACGCATAATTTCTCTCTTCCGATTGCGAAAATACGCAGCGAAATTGTAAAGACGACGGAGCAAGACGATTCCACTGATCACGACTGACAAAAATCTTCCGAGCCGCGTGTGATTTGCATCGGGAAGGATCCCGAAACGAGCTGGCAGAACAAAGATGAATGAATGAAGGAGGAGGAGGCGCTGCGTCGTGATCTCGGGCACGTTAGCGGGATTAGTCCTCGGTGGCTGATCACAGCGAGATGCGGTGGTGTTCGTTCGCCTCGTGCACCGCTCTTGGAAACTGGTTCCCAAAATGGTCGAGAGGTGTTTCACGCGCGATAGCATACAGTCCGAAGACAAAACGGCCCCCACGGAAGCGCGCACTGGCTGCGAATGGTCCCGGACCTCGATTCGTTACCACGTGACTGGGTTACGGTAGCGGCGCGTCTACGTAGCTCGCGATCATTCCGCGGATAAAAGGGACCTGGTAAATCCGGATTAAGCCCGCGAACCCTCGTGACAGGGATTCGGGAGCCTCCTCCAGCACGTGGAATAACATTAACCAAGTTATTTTCCTTTTTCTTTCGTTTCCCCCCTTTCTCTCGTTTTCTTTTTTCTTTTTTTTTTTTTTTTTCATTTCTCCTCTCAGCGAGCATCAACGTCCTTTCTACTACTTCGTTACAGACAATTTTATTTCCCCGTTCTCCGAAAGGAGAGTCTTCCTTCGACGCGACGCGGGAAGCTGGAAATATGGGACTCACGTTCCGTAATTTTCAACCGTGGAAGACGACAGTTTCCCTTGCTAATCTCACACGGTGGTGTAACTTTTTTCTTTTCCATTTTCTTTTAGGAAATTACGGGGATAGTACACAAGGTTGAATTTGAAATTGCCCGTCAAGCGAGCCTCCACTACGTTGGAAACTACGTTGAAAATATCGGGCAGAAGTTTTGTCAAAAACTTCCACGCTTCCGTGTTTGAGATTTTGGTCTGACGAACTACGTGGATTCAAATAAACCTCTGCGTTGTAAGAACGTCGCAGTTTTGGGAATTTCTGTGACTTTATTTTACTTTAGTCCGCGACAACTGTTGCATCTCTCACGCTCCAATAAGATTTATCGCGCTGTATGTTGCAGTAATCGTCACTACACTGATCAAAGGCACAGTTTCTTGCAAAAATAAATGTGGAATTTCAAGAATGAAGCAACCACACACGTTTAAAAGATAACGTACATCTACTACCTAAAAATTAAATTGACCGTTCAAAAGTACAAGGCAGCTCGATTTGCGCGCACCGGTTGAAAAATTCAACAGAATTAATCAACGCCGATTGCGATGTCACACGTCGATCCGCAATTAATCGTCCTTCCTGCCGGAGGACAAAGTATCTCAGAGACATCCGTGTATTTAAAGAGAGGGAGGACACATCATTTTCCTTGCAACGAAAGAAACAAAGCAGAAAGAGACAGAGAGAAATTTCGAAAACAGCTTCCCTTGCGATGGCTTTTCAAAGTTTCCTGCGGCACGAAGGGTTTATTCGAGAACGTGGCTTGACGACGACGAGCCACGCGACGTACCTTTCAAGGTGAGCGGGATTCGTCTTTCGAAAAAAAAACCCCGGCGAATAAAGTGGAGGCGCTCTTTCTCTTCTTCTTCTTCTTCTTCTTCTCTTTCCCACTCTCTTCCTCGTGCATATTCCGAGGGCAGTTGGCGCGCACGCAAGTACGCATCGTGCCGATACGCGGGAAATTCTCGACGAAACCGAGAACTCGCGACACGATCCTGTTCGTCGAAATGAATTCCGATAGGAACGAAATGGACGAAAACTGCGACGCTCCGAAACTTACGCGTCGGGAATAATTTGAAAAGCGCGCCGCGATAAAATTTCACGCGAGGAATTTAAAGACCAACTTACGACCCTCTGGGATAATCCTCGTTCGTCGAAGTTAATTTTAATCCATTTAACACGCGTATGAAATTCCACGAGACAAATACGAAGACGAATCGGAACGTTGCGATGCTCGAGGAATTGCGAATTTCATCGAAGCCGAGATCACTTTGCTGCAAAATTCCGTGCGAGAGGTACAAAGACGAGCCGAGAACTAGCTCGTCGGAATTAGTTTCAGCCCATAGTGCGTCGACCGAGTCGTATTTCAAAGATACAACGAATTGAAAAATTACGACACCGCGATCGAATCTTATCTCGTCGAAAACGATTTCGAGCCGTGCCACTGCGGCACAGTGAAAAACACAAAGGCAAACTGGAGGCTTACAATACACCCCGGCTTAACGTTATTTGCGAAAATTAATTTCGAGCCAATTCGCGAAACTCTGTATACAAAATCTGTTCGAAATACAAAGACAGGCTGAAAAGTTTCGTGAAATTCTATATTATATTCAAAGTACAGCGGCGAGGCTCCACAACGCTTCAATTTGATCCTACTCGCGAAAGAATTCAAAGTGCAAGGACGAACCTTGCGATTCTTTGACTCAGTCTCGTTCGCCTCGAAAAAATTAATTTCGAGCCACGAGATGCAAAATTTGACACTCAAAATATAAGAACGAACGAGACAACGCGGTGCTCGTAATGTCATTCGACTTGACTACACTACTGGCTTGAAATTAATTCACATTCAATTATACTCGATTTACATTCAAAATAACGCGCGCAGATGAGAGAATGATGGCCAGCAGAGCAACAACAACTGTGTTTCATTGTTTTTGAAAACTAGGATTCCATTCAAAAGAACTCACTTTCTCGAAATTAAACCTAAATACTAGTCAGGAAATAATGAAACGCTTGAAAACACTCTTCAACTACTTGATTATTTTAGACTACTCGCGATGCTGGTCGTTTGACGACTTTCTGACGAGACATTTCGATCTATAGCATTCGCCATCGATCGATTCCGAATAAATTTCCTCCATTCAAAGACACGTTTTAATTAATTTCTTCATCAAAAACATGCGTGCGAATTGTAGACTGGCACTGAATTAACAGTTCATTCGTCGAATTCTTCGCAGTTCGGTCTTCATCACTTTGTCATTTCCAAAGATGTTCGTTCGAATCAAGTGAATCAAGAAATATGATTGCGACTGATGATGATAACAGCGTTGATCACGAAGAGACACGTGAAACGTACGATGAACTTCCAAAGTGCAAAATTCCAACAGCTAGGGAAAATTTTACTCCAAAGCTATTTTGCAGACTATTCGGACGACTGCAGAGGCGTGACTGACTCGTCTCGATATATAAATACGATTAACAACTTTGGAATTAGTTGCAAAATACTTGGATATTTTTTTAGAAACGGACTGCGATATATCAACACGCCTCGAGTCGTCCTACTTCCAAACGTCTCTGCTGTTAGAATAATTATAATAATTGAATTCGACACAAGACGCGCGAGACAAGACACAAATCCCCGTGCAGAAACATACCAATCAGCCCCCCTCCCCCCACACACATTCGTCGAACTTTCGCCGAGATTAGCCAAAACCACTCTGCCATCGCGAACTTGCAACTTAAGCGTCTCGAAATATCCCTTCGAGTCTCAACACCCGTTCTCGTTAGTCAAGTCGCCGGAAACTTCGACTCCCTTAAATTCGACCGAACTCGCCCGACCGAATAAACGAGGCCTTCGTTTATTCATCGGGTCACACCTCCAGCACCGTGTCTGCAAACGCGTCGGTGAAGAAGTCAGCGTGGCTAGCGCGACCATAACCTTCCCTCATGTCGGGGACGGTGATCGCGGTGGAAGAAACGTCAAGCGCGGCTGACCGCGGTCTGAATGCCGTGGGGCAAAAAGGGAAAAAAGGAAAAGAAACAAAAAGAAAAAGGAAAAGAAGAAGCAGAAGAAGAAGAAGAAGAAGAAGAAGAAAAGGAGGGAGGACGTCGTTGGAAGTTGGCCGAAGGGACTGGAAACCGGACCTAGAAGCGTTAGGTAGCCGTTCGTTCGTTCGTTCGTTCGTTCACCAGGCAAAAGCGACGAAACGAACTGGTCGAACGACATTTTCCGCGTCTCGCAAGGTGCCGGCAATTTCTCCAGGATTCCCCCGGCTTTCCTCGACTGGCCGCTCTGTGGTTTTCTCTCGTTCGAGTTCCACTCACGGATCGAGACTCACGACTCACTTGCAACACTGACTGCGAGTTCGAAAGTTAACGTTCCCCTTTCCCTCCCGACCCGAGAGGACGAGGATGCGCGAGGCTCGCGAAGATGATGTACAGTGCCGTTCATAAATATTTGGGCAGTTGAACACGACTCTGGTTTGTTCCTTGCGACGAATTCGATCGTCGATCGGTATCAGCCTCAAAATTTTTTGCATTATTTGCTTAATGGTGGAGTACTAGATGATGGTTTAACACTGCTGTAACAATAGGGACATTGATCGACGAATAAATTGATGCGAAATTAGAGTGCAAGGAATGCAAGCTTTGTGAAAATTTCCGTGAGAAGTTATCGATCGGTGCTTTTGGAAAAAAAAATCGGGCCTCCTCGGGTGCAACTGACGCAACTGACGCAACGAAAATTAGCGACTGGTCGATTTGGGTCACGTGACTTGTGAGAGGGCGTGGAGTAGATCTCAAATGTTTGCATTGTCAATACAACAGTTGCGAAAAACTAGACGAACCGTACTGGGGTACAAGTGCAGTTTTTTTGTTATGAAATTGAATTAATTAGAGACACGTAACGAGATATTAACCGAGGACACACGTCGCGAGCGACATTTTCTAAAGAAGAATTTTCTTCGACCGATCGTCAGCTGAGAAATTCGAGGTCTACTCGGTAACTCGGTGGGAACACGGGTGAATTTGATATATTTTGCGAGTTTACAACAATTCGGAGGTGTCGAAACGCTTATGAACGGGAGTGTAGAGCATGGAGAAAGGTGAGGCGAGGGGGCCTCGCAGAGAAAGAGAAAGAGAAAGAGAGAGAGAGAGAGAGAGAGAGAGGCGAAGAAGAGAGGAAGGAGAGTCAGTCTTGAGGTAAGATGTCGTGGCTGCTCGAGGGGGTGAAGAGACGAGCGTGCTGAGGAAAGGAGGCAGCGAGAGTTGGAGGCGGTGGGGGAGGCAGAAGAGGCAGAGAAGCGGAGGCAGGGAGCAGAAGGAAGAAGAAAGAGCAGAGAGAGAGAGAGAGAGAGAGAGAGGTTTCGAGGAGGCGGCCTTGAGAACGCGGAGAGAGCAGAGCGTGAGTCTCGGAAGAAGAAGAAGAAGAAGAAGAAGAGAAGAAGAAGAAGAAGAGAACGACGATGATGACGACAACGACGACGACGACGACGACGACGACGACGACGACGACGACGACGACGAACGACGAATAAAAAGAAAAGAAAGAGAGAGAGAGAGAGGAGAGACCAGCCGAGCCAACTCCAACGCCAACGAACTGCTTCACTGGCAAATCACTCGCGGTTCTCATTCCAACGTTCGATTCTTCATCCGCGAATTAATGAACCGAGGAAACGTAGGAGCGCCGGCCTCTGCAGGCGCGGCGCGTCGAGTCTCCTCGGTCTCTGAACGTATCCAAAGCTCTGTCGAAGGCATCTCGAAGGCGAAATCGATCCTACACAAATTGATCGATCGCAGTTGCAAAGATGGATCGCGGGGAGCGTGGAATTTCGAAGATCCGTCTCTGGATTGATGCACGGGCGCACGTAGATTTGACGCGTGCGTGGCGCAGCACGCGTCCCGAGATGCGAGATTACGCAACCTAACCGTGACGTAAGAATCGCGACGCAAATGCGAAGAGGAGACCAAGAAGAAGAGGCGAGATTCGCGCTCGTTTTCCTCTGCAACCGCGTTCGTCTGATAAATATTAACCCTTCGGAGAATCGCGTCGTTCGATCGATGGACGGCGAAGATGATTTATCATACGAAATTACTCGGCACTTGGTGCTTGCTGTTCCAAGAGCGTTTCATTTATTTCGGACAGCGCGTATATACGCGTCCGAATATGTGTTCGTTCATTAATTTGATTTCATTTCGTTTCGAGAATGAAATATTCGATCGAGTGGACGATTTCCAAAGTTACGTAATTAACGTGATTCTGAATCGCCACGGTCCCCTCCCAACGGGGGACCGCCAATGGACGACTGTCTGGGTCCAGTCAAGAGGGAACCCAGGAGTCGGAGCGGGACGCTGACGTTAACTTTTCCTTCGCAAAATGTAACGGTCGCTAATGAAACGGAAGGAGGGAATAATTTTACGCCCAAGGCGAGCGGATCTCGTATTTGGAATACGCGACCTTGGTCGCCGTGGATTCGAGATTCGAAGACCCGCCGAGATTTCCGGAATAATCTGGCAACAATTGCACGCGTGCAAAGAAACAGAGATCCAAATTTGGATCCCCTGGCAGACCTAGCGTTCTCTCACGGTCGCGAGAGTAGAACGTTCGCGAGATCGCTGGAGGGAAATCGTACACGTCGGCCGTGCAAATTCTACAAGCGTTGCTCCGTTTTCCTTCTTTTTCCTTCTTTTTTCTTCTCTGCGAGCGATTACGTCGAAAAGCCAAGCACGACGACGGAGAAACGACACGGTATTGACGACGGCTGGCGCGATCATCGCATGACTGAGATCAGCGGAACACCATTTTATGTAACGAATAGGAAATATTTCGAAGAATACATTTCCTCCAATTACGTGACGTCTCGGCGCACCATCATTTCCAGTAATTCCTCGTCCAACGAGACTATTAATCCATCGAAATTATAAACCGAGATGGCAGATGCGAGTTCTTTGAGGGACTTGAAAGTTACTTTGAAGGAACAACACGAAAGCACGACTTAAAATCAATATATATGTGTGTGTGTGTGAGTTATCTCATAAATAATGTACAATTGCATGAATATTAATCTACAGTCTATAGTGAATATTTTGTATTCGTAATGCTGCATATTTTCTACGATATTCTTTTCATTAATTTTTTTTAGCAATTTTACGGAACGTGTGATTGCTGTTTGTTTTTTTGACAAGCATGACACTTGAAAATGTAAAATACCTGAATGAAAATAGAATGAGAAAGACTCGGAGATCGAATCGAATCAAACTCGAGTATCACCAATATTTTGATAAAATTTGAGAAAAAGCGAAATGGCGAAGAATAAAGAACAATTCCAAGTTGCACAGCATTCGACAAGCAAAGACTCGTAATCCTAGTCTAAAATGTGTGATTTCCTTTTCAATTAATGCCAAATTTATGAAAAAAAAACCACGAATTAATTTATATGCCCAATAATACAATAACAGAAACGATTACTAAGTTCGAATTTCTCAACTGGAAATTCTCAGACGAAATAAATATACATAAAGCAACAAAGATTACTCTCCAGACTATATTTCATTCCTCTCTGACTGAATATCAAATTTATGATATATAGAAACTCGAAACACGCGTCTTCTTATTGAGAGGCGATTCCAAAAAATTGGATAGATTACGTCAAACTTATGGAAACCAAAAAATGCCACGAATCGACGTACCTACACATCCAACGATACAACGAAACAAACGTGCACAAACTTTAAATTTTTTAAATTTTATTACACCTTGCCGTAAGCTGTGATTGAACGACAAACCTATCGAAAGTATCGTTCAGCTGTTCAGAAAAATAAAAATCACCGAACGAAACGAACGAGAGGAGCGCGACGCGGCGCGACAGTTGGGAACCACTGGCAGGCGCGAGTGTTGCGCCGCGCAGGTAGAGATCGGTTGAACCCACGGCTCTCTACGGAATACACAGACACTTGGCAAGATTCGCGAGGTCACGTGCCGCATTTGGACAGGCAGCGCTAATTTCATTATTTATAGCCGAAGCTTTCGATTTGCCGATCGGCCATTATTTCCCTCCCCGCGCGCGCCGGTAGCTGGTTTTCGTTTCGGAACGGAACGAACGAGAAGATTCATCACACGGTTGGTTCTTCTCTTCCTCCTGAGCCACCCTCCTCGGACATAGGTTAGAAACGAATTCGAAACGCATCGGCTGAAATAGACGAGCCGCGATAAAAATAAAATCGCCGAGGAGCCCGCCGCTCCGCGTTCAACTAATCGTAAACTTTCGATTCCATTCGGCCAGTTCCGAAACACGGGGGCAATTCTCTTCGACAACATTCGGCAAGTCGAAGACAACCTCGGTGGTTGGTGTTTTGAAATTTTGAGCTGGTGATTTTGAAGCTGAAAGTTGTAGAAATATCACAGCGTAGGGTAATTACTAGGTTCCTCGAGTCACTTGAAAATTTTTCCACGTAACAATTTTATCCTTCAATTTCGCGCAAGTCTCTGCCCAGTTTATCGGCTGCTCGATTAGACCCCTTCGTACCCCAGTACGATTCGTCTCGCTGAAAGGCCCAGAAGCAACTGTTCCGACTAGGAAACGAAGACGACTTTTTTGCCATAAAATTTTATCGATGCGCAAACAATTTGAATCGATAGAAAACGAATTACAGGCGCGCCAGACTACTCGAGATCTACCCCACGTCCCCTCGCGAATCACGTGACCCAAATCGACCAATCGCTAATTTTCGTTGCATCAGCGTTGCACTTGAAGAAACCCGATTTTCTGAGTTACCCCCGATAAAATCACTTTCGGTGACAAAAACGACACGGGTTCGCAGCTGTTAAAGCGTGTAAAGTTGCGCACGCAGAACCATCGACACATCGATTACAAGTTTCGTTCGAATCGCGAATCGTGCCGAGATTTAAGGAAAAGGGACGTCGATAAACGGAAACACGTCGGTGGGAAAGCTCGCGCGGTTGCAGTTGCAAAGAACTCTAAATTGGCCGCGGTAGAGAGGTGATATTTCATGCGCGAATCGGGCAAGTTTCTTCTTATCGTTGTTTTCAAGAGCGGCAGGTGTGCTCCGCTGGTGAAACGTTAGTCCGCGTTACGTTTCCCCCCTCGCTCTCCAGTTTTTCCTAGTCTAGGAACACCCCTTCCCCTCCCACCAGGTGGTCACTGAATTATCACTGGCGACTCACTCTCGAGCGATCGATCGATCGTTCGAGATTCCCGATTCTCGAGCGCGCGGAGATCGGCTCGAGCTCTCGCTGTTTAGATTACACCGCGCGAACGGCAAAAGCCGAACGGACTATTTCGTCCATTTATCAGACCGCGAAGATCCTTATCGGGCAAGCTGGCTGTTAACACCTCCACAACAGCACGCCGCAGTGTCTGCAACTTTTCGAGTGGGTATCTACACAACGCACACACACCGGCGGTGAAATCTACTTTCAATTAAGAACGTCGGATAATTCCGCCGGATCGGTAATCCTCCGGTAACCGACACCTCCGCCCGAGCCGAACGAACCGAACGAACGCAAAACACGAAAGAGGGAAATCGGACCAATTACCTTCGAATCTCCGTCGAGTCCCGCGATAAACGGTCACCGTTTATCGCAGCTATGAAATTGTTATCGCGAACGACGATCGATTCCAGGCCTGTCATTCAGCTACTTACAGCCGATACACTTTTACGTACCCACGCAGTGTTCAAACATCGCGCAAAACGTTCTGAAATTACACTCGCACGTTGTAACTCGGTTGTTGTGATTGCGTTCGTAAAATTTGGAACCCCACGCACGGGGTTCTGGACGTGCACGTTTCAGTGTCACGTAAAATTATATTTAACGTTCGATTATATTCGTAAAATTTAGAACACCGTCAAGTTCCGAACGTACGCTCGAAGCGTGTACATTCGCGCAAAGTAACACAAAATCGATGCACAGCGTGAATTATGTAATAAGGATTGATATTAATAGAACGGATGATCGAGCGTTTAGGTACTTTTTCGCGTTCGAGTGAAATTTTAAAAGTATCGCGTTATTTCGCACGATTCGAAACGTTCCGCGTGACTTCACACGTACATTCGTACGCGTAAATTAAATAAATTTATTTTATACATGCCTGAAATTGAGCAGTGCAGTCACAATAATCGAGTCTCGCCGCGACATTTCAAAACGTCTCGTACAATGCAAAGACGATACATTCGCGAGTGGCTTCGAACGATTGTATATATATATATATGTATATATATATATATATATGCAGGTTACGTTCTCTCCTTGGAACACGTCTTCTCTAACACCGGACGAGAGAGAACATTGTTCTTTCGTCGGTCGTGTTTTACAGGGAGGGGGGATCGATCGAAGCGAGAATGATACATCGTCGATCGTCCGAGTGAATGGTTTTCCGATACCATCGACGCGGCTGAGCGTTCGATTTCTTTTGTCTCGCGCGACGTGATAGAATTTGTTGTTGCTCGCGGGGAATACATTTCGCGAAACAAGACGCGGATATTTATGTGGGTTTATTACCAATCTTGTTACCGAAATACATTTTATCAAACCCCCGGTGGTAATCGGCTGGCGTCTCCACTCCACTCGCCAGTTTCACAATAAATTCCATCGGCGCGAATTGACCGTCTTTTTTTATCCTCGGTGCTGCCCTTTGTCACCGCGCGACTGTATAAATAACGTTCGTTCAAAATCCATCCGATAAATGTAACGAGCCAGTGTCCAAGAGCTCGTGGCCCGCCTCCAAGAACACGCAGAAATATAGAAACGCGTGCGCGAAATATCCGAATTGCTGCACGAGTTGCTGCACTGCTTGGTCGAGTGGACCGGCCAAGTTTTCAACAACACCCAAGTTTTAACTTTCGCTGTTAAAAGTCGAAGCGACGATACCTAGCGTCGATTTCTACTCTCTCTCTCTCTCTCTATCCGTCTCTAAAAATACGAGCCTCGAAAGCGAAACCTTCACCTCCGAAGAAGAGAAGAACGTTCAAACGCACCTTCCTTCCTTCTGTCCGCAACTTCTTCGGCCCGCGTCGCCAAAAATACGAATCCGCATGGGAACCGCCGCCGATTGGCGCCTCCTCCAAGAGAGACAAGACGCAGACTTTTGGAGACAAGCTTGCAAAATTGCACCTGTCCGAAGGAGACACCTGTGTATCGATGTTTCTAGGTAAACCGTGACTCAGGAAAGGCTTCTCCTCGCGCTCATTGTCACCTTGTCAAGTTCCTTAGATCTTCCTCCTTCGTCGTGTGTGTGTGTGTGTGTGTGTGTGCGTTCACCTTGTTCCACGCTCGTTTTCGTACGCCTCTCTGTCCATTCTCTTTGCCACGTTTCTCCAGTGATTGTAAGCGACGCGTCTCCAAAGCTGACTCGCAGGAGAGGGGAGACAAAGAGACGGAGAGAGAGAGAGAGAGGAGAAAGTATACCTCGGACACGTATACCTGAACCGGGATTAGGTTTATCTCGCTTCCTGGACCGGCTCCTCGGCTTTGAAAGTAATTGGAAGGGACGGAAGACGCTACCGCGTGAATGATTGAGCGCGGCGGGGTTAATCGAGTGCGTGGAAAAGCTTGATGCATTTGATAGCCGAGCTGCCACGTCCGTAGCGGAGGCGAGCGCCCGAGAATTAGATTGGATCTGAGCCTTCGCGGTCTGATAAACTTTGCACGTTTTGGGGCAGCTGATCTGATTTAATAACTCTTCGGGGATTATACGAACGCCGCTCTCTCTCTCTCTCTCGTTGTTCCGTGATGCTGACAGAACATCGTCGCCTTTCGCTCTTTCTTTTTTTTCCTTTTTGTCAAGTTCAAAGGTCTCCACGGCGACTGAAATTTCTTCCTCGACGTCCGAGCGACGTTCACGAGATAAAAACGAGGAATTCAATTTCTCCGATTGCTCGTTCAGAGACGTTATTACTATTAAAAGTCATCGAGATCAATTCGACAGGACACCGGAGCCGAGGAAAGTGCTGGGAAAATTGATGGAAAATTATCGTGTCCTCGAGTGTTCTGTCACAACGCGAAAGACGAGATACCTCGACGAGCAGATCCGTAGTGTTTCGCCTCCACGCACGTGCATTCCACTTTTGCCAAGCTCGCCTTGAACCTGCTTGGTTGCAGGAACAGTTTCACGTGAAACTGGAACCGATCGACGATACGGCTTGATACGCTACCTGCACTCGGAGCCCGGTGGTATCTCCTCGCGTGCCTCGCCTCACAGTGAAACGAGCCTTTCCCTCTTTCCACGCGGCTCTTCTCCCCCCTCCACCGTCGTCCGTCGATTCGTGCGCCAGAACCGCGATGCCGCCACCCGCGAACCGTCGAAACCCCGATGATCCAACGCAAATTTTCTTTTTTTTTCGAGAATTTTGACTCTTAGCGTTGCGAAATAATCGGAAGAAAAATCGCATATGGATCTGAACGGATAATTTGGATAATTTGGATTAACAGGTGAGTTGCAGGATGGATTGTCAATGACTAAATTTTAAGTCAACGAACGTGAGATTTATTTCGGGTTTGTGGAATTCAAAATTTCCGGAAAATTTCCAATTTCCAAACGATGAGTTCCATTCGAGCGAAAACTAGTTCAAAGGAGGAAAAGAACGGATCTCCTCCCGAAATAAACGTGACATTAAAAAGCTATATCCAAAGTAATTTATTTGATTCAACGCGTTTTTTCTTCCATTTTTTTCACGAACCATTTTTCCTCAAAAAAGTTTCTCGATTACTCTGCGACTGAGCGCGAGCGCAGCAATTTTTCCATGAATGAGAAATACGTTTGTTTTTCGTTTTTCCTTTTTTTTTCTTTTTTTCGGTAACAAAAAGAGCAAAGTTTTTTTTTTAAAAAGAAGCGTGGAAAACGTGTGCGCGTTTGCGAAACTTTGCAAAGCTGCCAGAGTAGTCGCAACGAAGCCAAGGTGCCGATTCGGTTTGTCGCGAAGCGATCAAGGTCCTTCTTATCCTACCGAGAGGCCGCGATAAGATAACTCCACTGACGACGTTCGACTTCCGATCGTTGCTCGAAACTTCGTTCGTCGCCTCCTCCTCGACGTTTATTCTTCCTACTTTCCTCCTACGCCCTCCTTCCCCTTGCAATTTTATTTCAAAAGGGAAACAGAAACTCTCGTAATATACCTAAACTCGCGGCACATGGCGTCGATTCCAATTCCGATCTAATTTTTTCACAACAAGCGTACAAATCTGACTGTTTGGTTTCGCTGGGATCACGCGAACAGAATAAAAATTGCCAACTTGAACATCTTTCTCTAAAATCTAAAAATACAGATGCG
Source organism: Melipona beecheii (assembly GCA_032399605.1). NCBI lineage: Eukaryota > Metazoa > Arthropoda > Insecta > Hymenoptera > Apidae > Melipona > Melipona beecheii. The sequence continues at coordinate 244,196 of JAUCMO010000106.1, forward strand.
AAATACAACGAACGTTCAAGCTGCCAGAGGTGACAATTTATGCGTGTAAAAGTTCACCGATCCTCTTCGCTAATCGCTCCTGCAAGAATCTACGTTCAGATAAATCAGTGAATAATCGTCCCTCTAATCCGACGCTGACTAAAGTTCCATCTCGATAAATCAGGTTCAGGCAAGACGAATTTCCACTGGGAGAGGTCGGCCAAGACACGGGGAGTGGTCACGACACTGTTCGACGAAGAAGAGATTCGACGATATTCGCGATACCGTAACAAGAGTTCCCCAATTTCAAGTCTCGTCACTGCCTACTCCAACACCAAGAACCCGCGTTCTTCCAGACGACTCAACAAACACTCGCGTTCGAGCAACCCGAGAGAGAGAGAGAGAGAGAGAGAGAGAAGGCAAACTTGTTCGAAAAAATCGCGATCGGATCTCGTGGACGCGCAATATCGATTCGAGAAACGAAGGGAGGAAGAACGGTCGCGGTTGTTGAACGAAGTGGTTCGGCGATTCGTGCGAATGTAGCAGCGTGGAACGCTTATGATAATGAGGCCTGGGCGATTACCAGACGGGGCCAGCGAGCAGGGAGATGATGTCGAGCCGATAGAGACGCTCAGACCGGATACAAAGAAGGTCGAAGGAGAAGAACCGGATAATCGTCACCGCGGTGCGGCGAGCTACGCACTGGCGGCCTACGTATCGGTGGTTCTGTCCGGCCCTCGGCCGGGCTGCTCTCCGCTCTGACCTTCTCTCCGCCAAGACGAAGAAGGAAGTCGCGTTTTGCACGCGGTACACCTGCGCAAACGGGCGCCCGGCCTCCTCCCACCTGCGAGCCACCTGAACCTACCTACCTACCTACCCGAGGAGCCGATAGAAACCGTGTCCTGGACAGTTCCAGGGCACCTGACTCGCGAACGTGCTCGCTTGTCCACGATAATTGCCTCGACGCAGCCATCCCGCCCCATCCCTCTTCTCTCTTTACGGTTACGTACGTCCCAATTCATCGCCGCCTCGACGAGGAATTTTCCAACTCGCGAATTTTACGGATCGAATCGGATGATCCAGATTTTTCAAAAGTCCTAGCTTCCTACTAGACGATGGGTGATTTTGAAATTTACTGCTACGAGGATTAAATTTATTTTCAAACGATCCGCCGAGGAATTTTGGAACCCTCGAGTCGCGAATTTTACGAATCGACGGATCGGATCGGATGATCCAGATTTGTCAAAAGTCCTAGCTTCCTACTAGGAAGGATGCTACGAGGAGAAAAAAAATTGTCCAACCATCCCAGTATTATTTAGGCGCGATACTTCTGACGAACCAACTTTCTTGTCAAGTGTTAATCCGCTAGTGCGAAATGATGGACACGGTTATTTTGAAACTCGTCGACGATTATTCCGGTGAAAGTTTGCGCGCGATCGTTACGGGCGAAGCACGCTCGAACGAACGCGTCGAAAAGAAGTCGAAACTCGGAGTTGAAAACGGGAAGAACGATCGCGAATGATCGAATTGGCAATAAATGTTTCGGTGCTCTCCACGCCGAGAGACACTTCTGTTTCGGGACACGTTCGACCGGCGCAACGGTCACCAGGTAGATCCTGGCCGAGCTATGATAACGGATTCTCCAGGTATACTGTTACTACGCCCGAGAGAGCGTACTAGTGAGAGACTGCCAAACGATCGGCACGGAACGAAGAAGAATCGAGCCGTAAAGGAACAATCTAAATGTACACGTTGCTCCGCCAACTACGAGACGCTTCCAATTAAACATTTTCTATTAGCAACGAGTGTTTTAACGATATTTTACTTTGCGGCGAACGGCCGACTGACAGTCCTACACTTGGAACAATTTGCATGCTTCTTCTTCGCGTTCGCGATTGTCCGCAATCTACCGATCGACTAAAACTAAACTGCAGATCGTTCGTTTCTGAAAAATGACAACAGGTGATTTGACACATCTTTCAATCCCCCCGTAAATGTTGCGCGTACAATCGCGCGATCGAAGCACGGTACGATCGGAAAACGTTGGTTCATCGTCGGAAGAAGCTGCAACGAAAAGTTTCTAACAATTCCGACATTCTGTTCCCCGTGCTCTTGCGCTTTTACAGCGCGGAAGGGGGAACAACACCTCGTGGTTCGTTTCGAACGCGCAGATCACAGCCACGGAGAGACAACCTGGCGTTTTCGCGTGGAAACTTTCTCCGACCACGCTATACAACACCCTCCCCCTGCCGCCGCGCCGGAGAGTTCGCGTGATCGTTTTCTCAAAAGAAAGCAGCCGATATACACCCAGGTGGAAACCTGTTCGAGCCGTCGTTCTCGCGTGACGAAAAATCGTCGGCAACAGCCGATGCAACGACAGATTATTTATTTATATCTCTAATCGGGGCGCAAGATTGATCACACTGCGCCGTGCTCGCGCAACGGAGCGCAAAGGTGAGGCGAGCCGGTGTCGCGGCCGTGTCCGATGGAAATTCATCGCCGGTCGCGGCCTTCGCCTTACCTCGCGGCAAACTTTGTGAAAAAGTCAGAAAAAAAGAGACCATCGGGGACAACTCTGCGGCGATTTTTTTTTTTTTTGCCGAGCACGTTTAACAGAGAAAACAAAAAACTTTGTATCGATTGCGAGAGGATATCTCGATTCGTACTTTTCTTTTTTTTCTGCCCCTCCCCGCCGACCCGTTACGCTAAACGATCTAAGTTTGTTTCACGTCAGTTTCCTTCACACACACACACACACACACACACACACACACACACACATGTACATATATACATGAGTAAAAATTACTGCAGAAGAATCAATGTTAACGCCAGAACACGTGTCGAAATATTCTACGTACAAATCACTCACGGTGATTTAAATGACAATGATCAACGAATAAATAGATTTAGTTGCGTTTCTATCTAGGAGATCGATATTTTTGTCAATTTTGACAAAAATATTCAAAGTCTGTCGCAATTATGTCACGGATATTTGGTCGTCGTAATCCGAATTCGTTTCACGTTCGTGTCTAAAAATTATTTTAGAAATGATCGGTCCGTAAATAAAGTAGTAAACGCGTGCTGAATAATCCAACCTATCGTCTTACACTGCGATAGGTTTACTCGCTCGAAGGCTACCTTGGCAGCTTGCGAGCCGATCGTAAATAACGTCGAGTAAATAAAGAATATATCGTAGAAATGGGAAGTGGAATTTCCCCCGATTCGAGCAAACGTTCAAAGTTCAAATCGGTGCATCGTAAAGCGAGATGCAACATGTAAAGCGAGAAATGTTAATTCGTTGGGAATCTGCATTTCAGCCGTTTCGAGCCGATAGCCGGGGACCAGCGCTACAAATACTTCGACTTGCTGAAACTTTATGAAACAACGGAGTATCTCCCTTTCGTGGCCACGGTGTTCAAAAAAAAAAAAAAAAAAAAAAAAAATAGAATTCGCGTCAAGGTGACGCGGACCTCGCGGAGCGATACAGGAGTGGCCTTAACATTTGGCAGATACTCGATCTTTACAAACGCAAACTACGACGTCTCGTTTTTCATTCTTTAACCAGAGATGACGAGCTGATTCGTTGTTGCGCAACGTGAGTTAACTCTGCAGAAAGAACTTTCAAGATTTTCCAATTTCGAGATCGGAGGAATATTTCCCAACTTTTCAGCTCGCCATTTCCAGTCCAAAGGTAAAAAAATCAATGATTTTCGTGCGAAACACGCACGAAAGCGTTTATTTATTTATCCAAAATCGAATCTTCGTAGTCATTTCATAGTCAAGAATTCATAGTCCCCCCCCACAAATAAATAAATCAATCAACATTTGGTCAATTAGAACTTTGCGTGAAAAATTTGCCGCAGTAGTAGTCAGTCAATCAATCAATCAATCAAAAATCGAAAATATCGGAAGGAAGAGTTTTACCTGAAGTAGTGCGATCCGAAAGGCGAGCAGTAAAAAGGATCGTTGTGCATGTGAGGTTGACCGGGTACTCCGGGTCCCTGGGGATGAGCGTGCGGTCCCATTGGACCGGTGGGTCCGGGGCCGCACATGCCGGGCGCGCCTTGCGGCTGCATACCGGCTCCGATCATGCTGGCTGCGGGCCCCATCGGATGGGGACCGGGATGATGCGGCGAGCCGACCATGTGGGGCCCGGGATGGTGAGGATGAGGCGAGGGACCGCCGCCACCCATGTGCGGGTGGGGCGCGTGAGGCGAGCCGCTCATCATACCGTGGGGTGGCATCGGGTGAGGACTCGGGGACGCTCCGTTCAAATGGGGTCCACCGGTGACGCCGGCGTGCGGCGTCGGCGGTCCGCCGTGCGTCGGCGTGGTGGCCGGCTGCGGAGGCGGCAAACTAGGCGGCCCGGTGGGTCCGGTGGCCGCTAGCGGCGGCAGCGGGCCATTCGCCATGTTGTTCAGCTGGGTTAGCGAGGCCGCCGCCGACGCCATCGCCTGCAAGGGATTCGTGGCGCCGCTCGTCGTGCCGACGCCTCCACCTAGGCCGGTGCCGGCGATACCCTGACCGACGTTGTTCGCAGTGCCGACTATGCTGTTGACGTTGTTGGCGATGTTGTTGCCGGTGTTCTGATGGCCGATGGGGTTACCGTTGCTGGAGCCGTTGCTGGCGGGACCGGTGGCGGGACCGGTGTTGCTGCTGTTGGCGTTGTTGCTCACACCGCCGCCGAGCGCTTGCAGAGAGGGCGGCAGCGGTGGCGAGCCGGCGGGGGGCGCTGCCGGGCCCCCGAGGCACCGGCCCGACGGACCGGAGGCGGTTACGCTGCTGGGCGCTACCGGCACGCCGGCGTGCAGTGGTATTCCACCTGGGGGGCGCTGTGCCACCCTCACCGGCATCACTCCCCCCTCCACGACGCCCTTCACCCTCTCCTCGAACTCCCGTCGGCCTGATGACTGGGGTACGACGACGAGCGCGGGAATCTCACGATATCCTACTACGACGTCGCCTCCTACGACAAGACGTTCCACCACTTTGCTCCGACTCGCCGAGTGTCGTTCGCTCTTGTCGCGCCAATGCGTATCCTGATTCGTATCCCGAGTCCTGAGTCCTCGGTCCCTCGTCCAAGTCCCACTCGTACGTTTCACTGTTTCACAGAAGCTGCGCGTGATCCGACGACGACGACGACGACGACGACAACGACGACGACGACGACGACGATTTCGAGAAGAGAACACGGGAATGGACGATAATCCCACTTTGGAAGCTCACCAAATCACTGCGAACTATCCGCATCCGCACACACCGGATAGACGACGATTCACGAACGAATCACAACACTTCGCGGTACGTTTCGAGGAAGCAGAGAAGCCTCGGACTAGGACGGAAGGGACGGCAGGCACACCACCTCGTGGTATCAAGCACCGATCTCCAGTTTCTCTCCTCGATACTCCGGTTTCGCGCGGCACTGCGAGGTACACAACGGTGTCCCGTGACACAACCCAGTTCGTCAACGCCAGTCGGTCCTCTTTCTCGCTCCTTTCTTCTTCGGCGTCGAGAGATTCACCTTCGAGAGGAACGCGCGCGTGCCACCTGTTCGCGTCTGTCGCCAACGACCAAAGTCGTCCGACGATCTTTCGCGTTCCGCCAACTGATTTCCGTTCCTTCCTCTTCTTCGGCCACGCCGCCGACGCGGGGGGGGACAACCGGAAGGAAACCAAGGTAAAACGAGATCTCGCGATGCGAGAGAATACGTACGCGGTAGAAAGAAACCAAAATATAACACTGTATGCTCCAACAACATATACTCGAGGAATCACAAGGAAAAAAATCACAAACACACTTTCGGCTACGAACTTTCGTTTCTACGAAAAACGCGGTTTCACCTTTTTCGCTCGTACGCGACTACCGTGTTGTCCGCGCGAAGCACGACGTTCGTTCGTGGTACACGGGACGAAGAGAGAACAGCGAACAGCGATTCAGTGGCGACGAGTCGCGCAGAGGTATCCGCGTAGGGGGCACGTGGCCGTCACGTCGTCGGCGTCGCGGTGCGCACCTACGTCGCGGACCAGCACACCTCGTCTCCCGCCCATCCTGCCGGCCTTCTTCTCTCCTCCTTCAGCCAACACTCGTTGTTCTCGCCGCCGACTCCCGCGGGAACCTTTAGCATCCCGAACTCAGTCGCCGTTGGGCGACCCGAACATGAGGCCCGCGCGATCACCACCACGCTGCTTCCCTGCTACTCCCGGTTGGCCGCGTCTCGGCATAGTCCGTGACGCTTCTCGCGACCCCTCGGCTCTCTATGGTGTCCTTTCTACACCACTGGATAGAAACACCGGCTGCTCTCTCTCTCTCTCTCTCTCTCTGTCTCTGTCTTTGTCTCTGTCTCTGTCTCTGTCTCTGTCTCTCCGAATCGACTCGGAAAACCAACTCCGACGTACTCCTCTCTCTCTCTCTCTCTCTCACGCGCGCGCGCGCACGCGATGCAAAGAACGAGAACGAGAGAAAGAGACAGACAGACAGACAGACAGACAGACAGACAGGCAGACAGACAGGCAGGCAGGCTTGTGCGTACGAGAAAACGAACAACACGGATCGGAACAACACACGAACAGCACGGAATGCGTGGTATCGCGGTACGATCACTGTTGGAAAACACACTCGTCGCGATCGACACCAAATGCAACGGACGAGGAAGGAGACGGAGACGGAGGCGGAGGGGAGATAGGGGAAGAAGATAAAGACGAAGAGAGGCAGAATACGAACAACGCGGGACAACGCGCGCGCGTTGCGTGTCACGGAACAACGGAGCGGCACTCTCCGCGAAAGAGTTGTATTCTCGACGAGAGCAATCGCATTACTGCGGAGCGGCAGGCGTGGCGGCGCTGCCGTCGTGCCCGAGCTTTCGAGGACAGAGCAGCACACGCTCTGGAGGGGAATAGCCACGCGAGGACGCAGGGTGGGGGGAGCGCTGTGCTGCCGAAGCCACGGCGAAAGGAGCGTCGTCGTCGTCGTCGTCGTCGTCGTCGTCGTCGCGAGGTCGTCGTCGGGTCGTCGTCGGGTCGTCGTCGTCGTCGTCGTCGTCGTCGTCGTCGTCGTCGTCGTCGTCGTCATCGTCGTCGTCGTCGTCGTCGTCGTCGTCGTCGTCGTCGTCGTCGTCGTCGTCGTCGTCGTCGTCGTCGTCGTCGTCGTCGTCGTCGTCGGTCGGGAGCAGGCTCACGCACCGAGGGAAAAGTGGGGAGCCACGTGAGCGCCCGATGCCCCGGTGTCCACGCAACCGACGCGACGCGACGCGACTCGACTCGACGCGACGCGACGCGAGACTTGCCTTACCTTGCGTTACCGCGCGCCATACCATCCTACCTACCTACTACCTATCTTTCCTTCTCTTCCTTTCTTGCCCGACGCTTCGTGACCACCCTTCGCCCACCCGAAGAACGCTCTGATTTTTCGTTCCTCGTTGGTGTGTTCACCTTGCGAACGCGCTATCGCGCCAGTCGTTGACTCATTAATGCCATTCGAAACGCGTCGACGGGGGAGGGAGAGAGGCTACTCGTCGATAAACGCGTCGATACGAGATCTTTTTTTTTTTCTTTTCTTCATATATATATATATATATATATTTTTTTTTTCCTTCGACGATCTATTTTTAGTTGCAGATATAGATACAGATACTCGATCTAATCTGAAACTTGCTCGGTGTTCTTTGAGTTACTCCCGACCGAGTCGTATTTTCTTTCTTTTTGCAATAATTCGAGGATTATCTCTTGCTCCATTTTCAGTTCCGTATCTACGGGTAGTTCAAAAAGAAAGAAATCGCGTATTTGAGGATCAAGTTGGGGGAGATGTGGAAAAATTGTTATCGGCGCCTGGGTTGGTTTGCCGTTTCGTTCGTACGTTACAAATTGAACGGGCCGTTGCGATGCGAAGGCAGTTCTATTTTCCAGTAATCAATCAAAATTGAAACACTCGTTTCAACGTTGTGCTGCGAATTCACTAATATTCCGTGCAATAAACTTTCCAACTTTCGTGCCAGCGAGAGCCCGTTGCAACAGCGAGGAATTTTAGAAGAAACTCGAGGAAACAATTCGTAAATAAAAATGCGATACAAAGACAGACATTAAAATTAATCGCTGCTCCGTAGCGCGGACAAGTGGAGCAAAGCGACTGAATTTGTTTGGGAAACGATTGTTCGGGAGATCGTATCTTTATCGAGGATTATTGGAAAACAGTTTCACTTTCGTGCGATCCAGGGGAAGAGGAACTGGCGTAGGATTCGTTCGACTAAGATCACGACAGAAGCCCAGAAATTCGATTTATCGGGCTCGGGGTCAAGTTGAACGCATTTGTACGCCGTGATGAAGAAGAATGGTCTACCACTTTGACACGCGGCGCGTGCGAAAACCGCTGTCGTGCCGCTTTCTTCTTTCTCCTCTTCGAAATTTCCCCCGAGAAGCGATTTTCATTCCTTGTAAAAAAAAAAATCTTCCGACCGACTGGCACTAAAATGATGTCGCGAAATCGCGAAAAGCTGAAAATCATCGCGAAACTAGATCGCGGGAATTTGTCAAATTCGATCAGAGTTGCAGATGAAATTGGCCGACGAAAGGGGAAACAGAACGAGAAAATTGACGTCGTCCGTCGTCTTCCGGTTGACGCGCAAGACGTCGTCCGGCTGAATTCTCGATAACGAGAGAAAGAGAGGGAGGGACAAGGGATTAGAGGAAGAACGGCAGAGCAAGGGAAACTTTGTTATTTTCCGTTAAACGATAGAGGATACCTGCGGAATTTCCAGCGCTTTGTAAACGGTTCGTCTCGGGCCTCTTGCCACTCGGACAATGATACCTCTTGTCTCAAGCTCTACCTGCGTGGCAAGTACCGAGTTACCTGAGTCTCTCCTACTCCTTAGGTCGCGGTTACGACTTTGTCACTGGCTCGGTACCGTTCCTCGTCTGTTCTACGTGCTCGCGATTATCCGCCGTAGACTCTTCGACTCGATCGAAAGAACATTCCACGACTGTTTCGATCGCGAGTGCCAAAGGAGGTCGAATCGTGAGAAAATGAAGTAGGCGGACTTTACGTTTTTCATCTTCGAACGATGACGAGGATAACGATCCTGCCGAACGCGTCAAAGTCCTTTCAGGTTCCTTCTTCGAATCCGTCGAAATTATTATTTCAGTCCCCTTTGTTTATATATATATCTTTCTCCGCTAGTAAACATTTTTACTTAAAGATACGATGAAACCGACGACACTTTGCGCAAACACTATTAAATCATTCTCGTGCAAAATTAATCACTTCGTCCGTTCTGTTTTTGTTCTGATTTTGAAACGATACGCGCGAGTCGAGCGTTGCTGGAATAAAACAACCATAACCATTCGAGTTATGCATTCTTCGAGAGTTCCAACGGGAGTTCCGATGAAATTTTCTATCGTGTGGGTGGTTTCTGGTTTACGCGGCGTGCCCCGATCTTCTGCCGTTGGGTGTCCACGGAGAACGAGAGTCCAGCTCTTGGATAGACTACCGAGAATTCTCGGGGACCATTAATCTGCCCTCTGCGACACCCGCTGCCCCGTTTCCCTCTGCCTTTTTCCAGCCCCTGGCCCGACCAGGTAAACACGCCCGGACCCGAACCATTGTCCAAAAACATTTCGTGAAACGAGCCAGGCTGTTTCCACTCGAGAAACACCACCACCACTACCACCACGGCCGGAAATAAACGCGACCTTCGATTATTAAAAGTAGTCAATGTATAATTTATTTTATTCGAAGGCCGCCTTCAATATGCAAAATCCAACGATGAAGTTCTTTCCGGCAATTTTTGCCACGCGGAAAAATTTTTATCGTAAAAGTCTTTCTTTTTTCTTTTTTTTTCTTTTTTCTTTTTACGAAGTGGAAGTGACGCTATCTCGAAGCAAAAAAAAAAAGAAAAATTAAAGTAAAAATTTGGCGAGTCTGAAACGCGAAAATTTTCAGTAAAAGAGAAAGAAAATGTCGAGATTGCCGAGAGAAATGTAGAACGTAAAATAAATATCGTAAAAAAGCGATTAATCTTCCGCTGTCCTTCTAAAATGAAAGGGAAAGTAACTCGTAAAATAAATGTGTTTGGGATTACCCGAGAGACTAATTTAAGTTTATTGCCTACACTTGGAGGCTCGGAGTCGTCCCGGTTCTCAATACCTCCACGAAACGAGCCAATATTTGTTCGAAAACAAACAGTACCTTCAAGTTGATACCTAGGTATTAACTGTGAGATGGCCAAAATTTAGAATACACGATTTGCAACGAAAACAATTATCCATTTCATCCGTTTCGTCGCGTCACGTGCACTCTCGAACTCGCCCACTTTCGCCAGAAAACTAGGGGAGAGAATCGCGGATCTAGTCACCTAGTACCCTAGAAAAATTCCTCCGGTTCACGGTGAAGGCGAGCCTTCGCAAACCGCTGACGAGGAACGTGAGTTTTCATGCGGCAGGTAGCAGTGCCTACGTATATACGCTCGCGAGCAACAGCAGCAGCAGCAGCAGCAGCAGCAGCAGCAGCAGCAGGTCCTCCTCGCGGGCGAAGGAATCCTCAGGTGACTCGTCGAATGTTGAACGTCGAAGCCGGGGCGAGGGTCTCGGAAGGCAGGGAGGCGGCGGGCGCAGCCGAAGGCAGGCGAGCAGACGGACGGGCGTCGCGCAAGAAGGAACAATTAGAGGCCAAATAAAGACGAAGAAGCGAGTCACAGTCGAGCGGGTTCGCAACGAGCGTGTGTGTGATTTCGGTCACGCCGCGCGCCTGTACGTTGACCTCAGGAGGAGGAGGAGGAAGAGGAGGAGGAGGAGGAGAGCGAGAACGGGAGAGAGAGAGAAAAAAAAAGAAACGAAGAAACACAGGGGCAGACAGCTGAAAAAGGGAGGGAAAAAGACTGAACACGTAGCGGAGGGGAACGAGGAGAGAGGTGAATGGGGGAGGGAGAGCGAACGAGGAGAGCATTTGCTCACCGTTCGTTCGTTCTTTCTTCCTCTGGAACGAGGAGAGGGTTCTTCCTCGACTCGCCTCCTCGGTTCGAACTCGGTACTCGTTGCCACCACGAAGAGAAGGAGGGAGGGAGGGAGAGAGAGAGAGAGAGAGAGAGAGTTGAACGAGGTATGACCAGCGTGCAAGCAACAGAGACGTCGTCGCGGAGGAGCGATGGGAAGACAGAGGTAGCCGGAGGAACGTTCAGGAGGCTGAGAACTCACTCGGAGAGAGCGAGCAACCGGCGTATACACAGGTTCACCGCGAGTTAATCGTGGATCGCCACCGTTCGATCACAGATTGCTAAAAACAGCTCTCTCCGATCTCCATCTTGCAAAATGGGAATTTTTGACGTTCCGAGGTCGCGGTCGAGAACTGCAGAAAAGTCCAAGTTTTGCAAGTGTTTTGGAAGGAAAAGGGGTGTTGAACTCCCTCCCTTCGGGTGGAATTGCAGAGGGATTGTCTTCATCGCTTCTGTCGCAAGCGTGCCCCGCAAAGGGGACTGAGAATCATCAATAGTTGATTTCTTTCAACTCACATATGAGATTTGGAAATAAAATATGCAATGCCGTAAATTTGCAAACATTTGCATTGTCCATCCTGGACAACAGGATGACAAGTTGAAGTTGACTTCCTGTATCGGTACACTGGGAGTTTCTAAACCAACTGACACCAAGCCGATGTATCGAAATTTTTGCCTTGCTGCAAAATTCCAAAATACACGAGTACGAAAAATTCCAAAACTACAAAAAAAAAAAAAATACGAATCAGCCTTCTAAACTGAAATGTAGAAAGAAACTGACGATTATTTGCAGAATCGGGTGTTCTACCGCGCTTGCTCGCGTGCGACGTTCGAAAAGGAAGGTGGCAAGTTCGAGTCGACGGAGGAGCGCGAAAGAAGCTTGGCCTGATAATCATGGACCGATATGTACATACGTCGTTGAACGTATATCGAAAGTAGCAAAGGGGGAGGGAGGGAGGAGGAGAAGTGACTTCTTTAAAGTAGAGTATCCTGTCGCGGCCGATAAGTAATCTTGTACCGGAACACTGGAGGCGTGGATACGAGCCCTTTAAGAGCGGCTCATGTGTATTCGACATGCGTATTACGCGTGCTCCCCGGGATTTGTCACGCGTCGACTAAAGCCGCTTTCACAATACGACGGCGCGCAAGATTCCAGTTCACGAAAACCAGTCCTCCGGCTCCTGGCTAAGCGACGAGACCAGTTTAAGGGTCAAGGGAAACGAAGTAACGCCCCGATGACAATTCGCTGTTAAATGGGCCACGAGTGGATACGTTCCTCCTCGTGTGGCAACGTGTCGCACGTGAAACGAAATGAGACGTGTCGCGCAAAGACAGCTGACTGGCGATTTAATCGACCAGCCAATCATTGGAATCATTTTGTTTCGAAAACACTCGAGCAAATGCAGCTGCCAAAAGCCACTTTTCAATTTTCTTCGAGCGAGTGACGAAATTATCCGATTCGACGAGTCTCGCGTCGCTTCTTAGTTTTTAATTGCCACTACTGCCGCCAATACCAAATGGTATTGTCAGTCTTCGATTATTTCGACGAAGAGCGAGAATCAAAAAGCGTATTCTGATCTGTTGACTCGAGTTCTGACTCGACTCGATCGAGTCAGCCACGTCTAAGTCAGTCTAAACTGTGTCGCTGTGTCTTCGCCCCACAGTCTCAGTTTTCATTGACCTTGTCAAGACACGACGATTATCGAGGTTCTGCCGTTTCAATTACCCCGCGACAAATTCCGGCCTTTTGCCGGAAGAGGGGCTGGAAACAAGCCGAAAAATCCAATTAAAGGGGAGGGAGCAGCTAGGTGAGTAATGAATCCAGTCACCTGTAGATCCGTAAACGCCTTAGTAGCCCAACGTCATTGAGCAAACAAGCATCGGCACCCTTGTACGAAGGCTCGTGGAAGTACTCTAAGCTCGATATACTTAGCGGTTACCCAATCAACCTCAATCTAACCCGTAGCTATCTACTAACTCCTTGCCGTGACATCGGTGCGCGGATCTCGTTGAATTTGACCCAACTTTGCATCCCCCCACCCCGAGAAATACGGATCTCATTACGGATTCTGGATTTACTTCTTTGCGTACACGTTCTCCTGCGCTACCGTTATTTAGCTAGTGTTCGATTAAATAAAATCACAATTGGTTCTCTCTGAACGTGAGATCACAGTGTGACGTGCAAATTGCGTTTCGGTAGTTGACTGAGAGAACGCAATACTTGGTTACACGGCGAACGTAAGTTGTTGTTTCGTAACACGAAAATTTCAACAATGTATCGCAAGTAAAAGAAAATTATCAAAGAAAATTCGCAAAAATTAGTAAATCCCTCGACGAATCCACGTGAAACGAAGATCGCATCCTTACTTGTCGCGAGAACAAACTGCAAGTGTGCGAAATAAAACCTACAAGGGGTGTCTCGGTTCGATATCGCGGGTCAGAGAGCAAGGTAATCGCGGCGGAAGAAAAAGAAAAGTAGGAAGAAAGAGTAAGAACAATGTAATAGAAGGTTGTTTACGGGCGAGTATCGAGGGGGAGAACGGTTCGTCGCGGAGGATTAAGGGGCAATCTTTAGGGGTCATCTAATTATGCGGTAAAACAGCGTTAATTCGCGGTTAATTTCTTAACGAGATAACTTGCTGGCAAGGCAAAGGGTGGCGCGCGGTCGCGTTGCAGCCTCTAATGGCTCCGCGTGGCTACGTCCGGCTAAATAAAAAACGACTAAAGCATCAGGGGGGAGAGAGAGAGAGAGAGAGAGAGAGAAGAAGGAGAAAGAGAAAGTGGGGAACGAAAGACCAGGTGGATAGAGGGGGTGGGATGAAAAAAGAAACGGCTGGAGCGGTGTGTTAATTAATTGGCGCGTAATTAAAAGCCGCAGCGACACACCGTAGTTAGACTGTCTCTCTCTCTCTTTCTCTCTCTCTTCTCCTCCCTTCTCTTCTCTCTATCGATACACTTCAAAGAATCGGTAAAGCTGAAAGATATCGGTTTAGCCAGGGCGCTACCCCGCGACAAGTAGGCACTTCGTGACACAGAACGCGAAACCGACCGCGTGAAAAAAATCCGAGTAATTAGAAGAGGAGCGCATCGAGAGGGACGATCCGAGAGAGCGAACGGATCAAAAGGTGGAGCGCCGATAATCGAAAGATTCGGCGCTGACGAGAGACACTCGACACTTTTTGAAAAGTGGTCGAGTGCTCCCTCTTTCGCGGACAGTTCTCCCCTTTCTGGCGTCGTCTTTCCCGCCGAGACTTGGGACAAGAGGAATCGGAAATCGGAAATCGGTCAGCTGTATTTCCGCCCTCCCCCTCCCACTCCGTGGTGAGAGGAAAATTCTCAATCTGGCTCACTTCCTTTTTTTATCATTGAAAGTGATTTTAGCGGGGGTAACCGCAGAAAATGCAACGCTGATGCAACGAAAATTAGCGATTGGTTGATTTGGGTCACGTGATTCGCGAGGGGGCGTGGGATAGACCTCGAGTGGGAGTGGCGTTGTCGATGCAAATGTTTGCGAATCAATAAAATTTTATGGCAAAAAAGTCGTCTTCGTTTCCTATTGGGATGCAAGTAGTGCAAGTATCTGTGTACAGATCGTAATTTTCGAACGTGTGTTGATAAACGTGTTCGCGTCTTTAGTACCAAGACTAGTGTGTCTTTATGTGTTCTTTTATGGATTCTTAATCGAAGATTCTGATCGATCTGACGTAGCTCGAGTAAGATACAACTTTGATCGCTCTGTCCAAAGTTGAAAACATCGAATAATCTTATCTCGCGCCCGGTTTTCTTTGTAACCGTTCGTCGATCGAAACCCGAGTCCTTCGCGTGATCAGAAATTTCAATGGTACAATTGAAAACCCACCGAAGACGAATTAATTAAAATTAATTAAATCTTACAAAGTCGCGAGACTCGAATTTAAAAATAAGACCTGTTACTTTCTATCGTTCTCTATCGGCTTGGATTGCTCGCCGCTGGCACGAAGAATCCAAGCTTCTCTTTTTTCTTTTTTTTTTTTATCGAACTCACGCGACTCTCGAGCAACGTTCGTCGAAAGAAGAATGAATAATCGATGCGATCCGCGCGTCGTAGTCGCGAACGCGACAAAGCGGGGGACCGCGTCGAACGTACAAAATCAAAATAATTAAATGTCGCGATGACATTATAGCACGTCGTTGCACCGGGTCCTCGAGACGATACTCCGAAGCGCGCGCTCTCCTCTCGCGGATCATTAAAAGAACGGGGCTCCCGCGAAGACCACTCAACACCGGGGCACAGGTGAGGAATTTTTTTCTTTTTTTTTCTTTTTATCGCAAATACAGCAGAGAAACCTCTCAATCTCTCTCGTGTCACACTGTCGTTCGTTTGTTGTCATTTTTACGCAGGTATCTATCTTCACTTTTATACAGGAAACTTTGCACAGGGAATTTAAAGATGCAAAAGTGTACGGAATGCTGTAAAATGTTCAAAGTAGAACACGTGTATTATAACTGTTCAGCAAACAACGATTTTTAAATGATAATTTTTAGTGCTCCCACCTGTGCTTAAACATGCAATCCAACGACGATGTTACGAACATTATTGTTGAATCATTCACTTTACAAAATTTATATACAAATCGATCCAGAATTAACAACGTAAAATAAATGCGTGATGTTGCGTACGTATAATGCACTAGGTATTGTAATTCAAAATACGGTACCGAGAAAAATACCACGAAAGACGAGTTCGAACGAGTTTGTCTTTCGAGGCAACGCTCGCAACAACGCTTGAACAACGATTTCGAAAATCGCGAAGGAGAACGCGACGCGATAACGGCGGGAAATTCGTCGGCAACCAGAGCGAGGAAG